>PVKA01016661.1:0-47451 GCA_004027165.1 Ctenomys sociabilis | reverse complement strand
CACACTTCTCAGAGGACAAAATTAAAGAAGCAAATAAATATATGAAAAAAATGCTCCACATCGCTAGCCATTCGTGAAATGCAAATAAAAACAACACTGAGATACCATGTCATTCCAGAAAGAATGGCTATCATAAGGAAATCAACCAAAAAATGTTGGTTTTTTTAGTTAGGGCAAGCTGAATGGCATATGCTGCAGGGCACTAATCAGCTTTTCTTCTCGATGGCTAACAAGCTAAGTTCACACATCAAAATTGGAGAAATAGAAGATCCGCAATACCAGCCAACATTTTGGCCCTAGCCTTTCAAGTTCAGCGAAGATTCAGGGCATATAAGAACCTGTACTGTAACATCATGAAACTTAGTTGTGCCTCAAATTTTCTGATCAAGGAGATTATGGAGCCAGAGAGGAAAGAGATTGATGACGTGTAGTGTGCCTGGGGAGAGTCACATGGAGAAAAGACTTTCAGGCTCTGCCAGAGAGAAAACTGGTCATGCATTGGCCATGATTCATCCACATTGATAATACAGACCAAGGATCTGAAGAGTAAGGTACAGGATAACAAGATCAACCCTGAGGGAACTTCACTGACCTCATCAGATACAAAAGCTACATCTTTTGGTAATAGGTCTTGATCTTTCTTGGTCTTAACCATCCAGCAGAAAAGTATAAAAATGAGGTATATAACTTGGGGCCATAATAATATGTTGAGCAGTAAATAGCTATAGTCAACAACTTCGTCAGATAAGTCACTATTATTGTGGAATGCTGGACTCGGATTGTGTAGCCAAATTCAGGCACCTTAATTGGTTTAATGGCCATGGAGTGCTCATCTTTGACAGGTCTAGACAAAAAAAAAGGGGTATACAAAGGAAGAATCATGATGTGTGTGTATAAACAGTACAGTTAGGATAAATATACCGTGCTTCTGCATAATTCTATGAGAAGCATGATTTGCACTAATGGTGGTTGGACAATATGTTATGTTGGCTTCTAGTACTATGGACAAACATTAGGGAGATAACAAGGGAGAATGTATTAATTATTGAATCTGCAATATAATTCAGGTATAAAAAATAAGATAATATATAGCTACACTCTCTTCATTCACTGATTAGAGACATCTGCTGTAATAATGTCTGTAAGTATAATATCATGCATGCACCTTGTACGACACTACAACATTGCAAATACATTTTGCAATATATTAATTTATCGAATCTGTCCTGTTAATTTGCCTTGAAACTGTCTTATTGCTCTTTGTTCTTCAATAAAAATAAGAATAATAAAAATTAAAATAAAAGAACTAAGTAACTATGCATATGTATACACACACACACATATGCTTAAATATAAATTTTTTTCAGTTCATTGACTTTGGAAGGTCCTCCCATTTCTTTGTTATATTTCATTATGTATGTTTTATTTTTATTTTGATACAGGATCTCACTAAGTTATCTCGGCTGACCTTAACTCATGATCCTCATGTCTCTCCATCTGAGTAGTTATGGTTACATGTTTCTGCCACTATGCCTGTTTGCAATGTTTTTTAAATGAATCTAATTTTTTCTTTTGCACTTTATGTAATAGACAAAGTATGATTAATACTAACAGGCTTGTGAATAATTATTTGTGAATAATAACTTGGCCACATACAACTCAATTGGTAGCAGCAGAATTCTCCAGGCATTGTGACCTTGTGAGTCTCGGTTATACACATTCACCATGCCATCAGCATGGAGATGAGTTAGGTACATACTGGATTCTGTGATACGTTTATTTCATCTGAAGGACAGTTTGGTGTTTAGTAAAATACTGCATAGAGATCTGAATAAGGCATATTTCTACCCTATTTCTTATGCTACAAATCTATTATGCTGTTTTGTGCATGCTGTTTGCCCTATACACAATAGGAAGAAGTTGTGAGAATGCTAGGTAAAGGTATAGGGAGAGTGTATGGCAATCAACTAGACTAATAAACAATGACATCTACAACCCTATGCTCCAGGCTTATCACTTGTTTCTAGTCAATTGACCTAATGAGGCTCTTGATATTATCTTTTATCTTGACATCATTTCTTCTACTTTATATTTCATGCAAGTAGATATTAAGTCAAATAGTGTGCAAACTACTATGTTATTTTCAGAGTAATTCTAATCCTCTCATTTAATATAATTTTCCTCAAACTCTGTTCCAGGTCCACACTCTCTCATTAGATTAATGTGTGAATCTCAGGAGCTTTAACTTAAAAATGTTAACAGAATTTCTTGCACAACATTGCCGTTTTGTTTTGTGTATCTTGGAGGTCCTCTCAAATATATGGCTGGACAATTAATGTTTGATAAAACTAATAGGTTACCATCTAGAGAAGAATGTCCAATTATGGTTATTAAAAACTTTGTAATTTTATTAGAACACTAAACAAAACTACACTAAGCGAGAATGCCAAGGGACATTTTTCAAACTTTAAAATTTCCTGTGAGCCTCTAGGTATTCAGGTGACCAATGCCAACCAAGAAGTTAGTGAATGGGTCTTTGTGTTAAGAAATTGTTGCTGGAAATGTCATTTCCTTCCTGTTTTCTGGCTAGAGGCTTCTTTGTAACTTTTGTAAAAGACATTATAAAATTATCAGAATTGCTTGCTTTCTCTCTTCTTTCTTCTAATTCTATTAGAACAGAGAATAAATTTGTTTAGTCAGGAAGAGTTTTGTACATTATGGCCATTTCGATATTTTTTTCTTATTATAGGGCTTCACACATGTTAGGTAAATGCTCTTTCCACTCAGCTCTATCAGTTGACCAGTGAACATTTTGGAGTGTTGACATTCATGGGTAGTTTCAGCTCTTTCACATGTTTTTGTCATAAAAATTTACTTTATTACTAAGATCTTAGAATTACATATTCAGAACTTGTACAACAAAATTCTTTAGCTATCTACAAAAGACTTTCTCAAGGGAGACATTTGAAAATTTTGCGTTTTATCCAGATGATTCATGACAAATAAAATTCCTTTCCTATGTTTTGCTCACCAGAATAAGAGCCATCCTTCATGGGTGGAATATTTTTCCAGTTTTTCCTTAAGTGATTCCACTTTCAGGCTGCTAGTTGATGTAATGCTTGCTAGGCTGAAATCACCATGAGAGAAAGATTGAGCTTAATGTTTCTTCTTTCCTAAGGGCTGTACTGGTACTTCATAAGTAAACTATGGGAGAACCAATTCTGCTATATGATGCCTTAGATATTCAACTCTCTGTGAACATTTGCAAAATAACTAATCTATGAGTTAACTGATTTTTGCTTTACAGTATTCATATTTCCTAGAAAGATCATAGAATCTATTTTTTTCTCTTTTATAACTAAAGAGTTTGTGGTCTATTTCTCTTTTTGTAATAAGCAAACAGTTGGAAGGTCTTGTAGTTCAGCACTCAATATGGGTCAAGAAATAAGTACTATATTGTATCAAGAACTAACAGCATGTCTAATCTCAGTCTTAGTTTACCTCAAATTTCACAAAGACATTGTAATTCTACCAGAATGAGTCACTACATGTGTTGCTATAGCAAAAAGAAGCAGGCTGAAGACTGATTGGCTTATCTGAGTCAACACACATTACTAAAGAAACTATCAAGAAGGGAATTTCTGGAAATAGCCTCACAGCTTTCATAGTGAAATGCTTCTGGCAATTACATAAAAATAAAAACTCAAGCCTGTAACTTTAAAATCCCACCAATAAAATCCCACCAATAAAGACCCCTACTAGGCTGGGTGTTCACTTGTGTTCTAACTGATGTTGGCATCATGGACTGTTCCCATTCTTGATCAGGTTCGTAAGAGACTACCCCAACTAGTTAGCTTATGTAGGTACTAGGACTGTGGTTGCTTCTCTGAGTTGGTTGGATCATGGAGAGCACTGGCCTGTGGCTTGCCAGTGATCCCAGAGCAAAGCTCATCATGGGCAGACTATGTAAGCTGTAGTCTCTTAGTCTGATTGTAAAAATATTTGGAGTGCTCATGTTATTATTTTAGTGATTTTTTTCATCCTTGTTGGACTTACAATTATTTATTGAGACATCTGGTGTTTATACAACATTTTACTATGTGCTATGGAAGGGGATTGGTGTAGGTCTGTGTCTCCTACTCTACTGGAACCCGAGGACCCTACTTTTGAGGTTGTATTTTCTCAGTCCCATAACTAATTGGTGAAGATGGTAAAAACTTAGATGTATTTATTAAGATTTTATAAACATTTGTACATTCAAAACAGTGTTCTTTGTATATGCATATAGTGCATAATATTATTAATCTCCAGAAAATGACATATATGGAAACTGGTTTCTTGCAACCATTTTAGGAAATTCATGATCAAGATTCAAACAAATGGCCCCAGTGTAGTCAAAGATGGTAAATTCTGTTGTAACCTTATAGATGGGACACAGTCATAGTAATATGTGATGCTTAATTTTTAACTTTTAGAATAAAAATTTGGTACTATGTAATTGTTGTTTACTTTAGAGGCAAGTGGTACACCTGTCCAATGATAAAACCTTGGTCTTATGTAAAGGAAAATGTTCCTAACGTTATCGATTTTTCTTAGACTCATTTTCAATAAAATTATTTTATACTTTAGTTTGCTGTATACCATGATCATGCTTTGGAATAGTTGCATATTTTGCTTAGAGCAAATAACTCTAAGCAACTAGAGTTATTTGGAGCTCAATAAATATCTTTCATTTTTAGTGACTGAGAAGAAAACCATGTATTACTAATATCTTCTTATTTCTTGGATGCTTTGTCCTATGATATCTTTTATATAAATAAACTGACTTCATTAAAAATATGATGAATATCTGTCACTTGGAGTCTTTTGATAATTAGAAGCATCTTGGAAGGTGAGATTCTTTTATTTGTTTGGCATCTACCCTCATGTAATCATCAGTTTTGTCCTATAAATGAAGTGATGTTTATTGTACAAAGTTATTAAATCAAATGATGTCAAAGTGTCTACTTGGTTGAGAATGAAAACTTCTATCTTCACTCTTTCATCAAAAAAAAATTACTAAGATCAATGTTGTAAGATAAACTCAGTAAGTTGGAACATTTTATCCTTTGACTTTCCCATATATAATTATTAATTTCAAACATTTTTGTTCATGCCATACTCTCTACCTGGTAAACTTTTCTATATTAATCATCTTCAAAATTTTGAAAGTCAACATTCATTCACTATGAACCTGAAGCAAAAATACAATTTTGCTATAGCTTAAAAGTTAGTATAACTACTCTGTTTTATAAATTAAGAAAATATATAAATGATCAAGTTCAATGAAGTGGTTCTTGGTTTAAAGGTTACTGGGTTAGAGAAAGGAAGACTAGTAAAGGCAAAAGTTCCTAAGGATAAAAAATACTATGAAAGAGACACTGTTCGCAGAAGACCAAACTGTGTATTTCTTAAGACAAATTACATTAACTTATTCAATTCTAAATGGCACTGAGGATGTCAGAATCATATATCTATCAAGTCATGTAGCTCTCAGAAATTAGTATCATCTGCTTTCTTTCATAGGAAATGCCATATAAATAGTGCACAAGTATTTTCTGACAAGTCACATCAAATACTCCACTTCTAAAAACTATACAAAATACATAAAGATAAATTTTGTAATTTTCTTCACCAGTATTTGCAAACAGATCATGAAATATTTTTTCTGGTGTAAAAGTAGACATTGTTAAAATGTAATCTGTACCTGGTAAATCTGCAGGAACTCTTTCAGCTCTGTCTAAAGAAAATTAATATTACTATGTCAAATTATAAATTTTTATTTAAGTAACATAAAAGTTGATATAGTTTTATGCTGTGTCTTCTGTCATAAACTTTTGGAGAAAAATGTTGCTTAGAAAGCTACTAAGAAGAATGTTTCCTAGAATATTTAAACCATTATAACTTATAAAACCAGTTGGTTTCCTTTCTTTGTAAACTATTTCTTTTGGCCAGAATTCACTTTAGCAAGAAAGGATCAGCAGGAAGGCAAACAAACAGAAGAAAAGTGACTGAACTGTTCTGCTCTCTAGAGGCATGCCTGTTATATGGAGCTAGGAATTTGAAGTGAATCTAAAGTGTAAAATTAAATATATTTAGAGACTTGTTTTTGAGTAAGACAAACTATGCTCCACTACTCATACTACTCATGAATAATATTGATTAAAATGGTAACCACCAAACCCACATATTTTAAATACTTATTGTTATGGTTTGTATCTAGGTGTCTGCACAAAACCTCATATAATCAACACGGTGACTTTAGAGTCTGTGATAAACAATGATCCAACAGGGGGAATTATGAATGTGAGTGCTACCTCTGCCTTGGGGTAAGTAATCTGCATTACAATGTAAGGAGGGGAGAGAGGCTGGTTAGCAACTGAAGCCACTGTCCCTCCCTTGTTCTTTTCTGTTTTCTGCTTGTGTGAGCTGCTGCCCTCTGCCATGTGCCGCTCTGGCTTAAGGACAGCTGAGTACAGACTGAAACCTCCACTACTTTGAGCTAAATAAATCTGTCCTTCCTTAATTCTGGATCTTGGGTATTTTGTCCTAGCAATGGGAGAAAAGCATTCCAGAGACCCACTCTGGAAGTGGGTCTGGCATGGTAGGCCAGGGAATTAAAACCCTGGCCCTTGCACCTCTTGCAGGCACTTCAATCTGCTGAGCTATTTGGCTGGCCTTGCAATTTTTATTTTTATTTTTCCTTCATAAAAAAAAAATGCTCAGCCAGTCATGGAGGCACACACCTGTAATCCTACACTTGGTAGGCTAATACAGGAGGGTCATTGTGAGTTCAGAGCCAGACTAGGCTACAAAGTGAGTTTGAGGCCCACCTGAACTGCATAGTGTAATGCTGTTTCAAAAATATTAAAAAGAAAAAAGAAAATGAAAAAGGAAGACACATACCTTGAAAATTCTTACTCATATGCAGTCCTTTCATTTTTGGTTATCCTCCTTTTGTGTTGAGTTGTGTATGTATGTGTGATTCTAGAGTCAAAGATCTTTCATTTACTTTGGCAGTTTCTGTATTTTTTGCATTTTCTCACTTTTGCTTTATTTCCATCAGCTTATTTACCTTGGAGATTCAGAGTTATTTGTATTTTAGGGGTTGGGGAGATGGCTCAGTGGCAACATTCTTCCCTGGCAACTGCAAGGGCCTGAGTTCAATCCCCGGTTCCACCAAAAAAAAAAAAAAAAAAAAAAAAAAGAAAGAAAAAAAACCAAAAAAACATTTGGGGCCTGGGAGATGGATCAGTGGAACAAGCACTTCCCTGGCAAGTGCAAGGGCCTGAGTTCGATCCCTGGTTCTGAAAAAAAAATTGCATAACTCAGAGCTATTTGTATTTTATTTGATATTTTTTATTTTATTAGCACACATTTGCAGCTAATGTAGTCTACAATAATTTTTGGGAAATAATTACATGTACATATTAGTTTATTTTTTATTCACCTTTTCATTCCCTTCCCTGTCCCTTCTATTTAATTATTTAGTATTTCAGAGAAGGGTCTACAAGGTATTCAGGGTCTCACTACTGGATCAGGCTCATAGTGATCCACCTGTTTACAGCCTCTCAAGAGCTAGGATTACAGGTACACACCACCATGCCCAGTCTCAATTGCCATTTCATTGCACTCTGGAAGTGGGTCTGGCATGATAGGCCAGGGAATTAAAACCCTGGCCCTTGCACCTCTTGCAGGCACTTCAATCTGCTGAGCTATTTGGCTGGCCTTGCAATTTTTATTTTTATTTTTCCTTTATAAAAAAAAAATGCTCAGTCAGTCATGGAGGCACACACCTGTAATCCTACACTTGGTAGGCTAATACAGGAGGGTCATTGTGAGTTCAGAGCCAGACTAGGCTACAAAGTGAGTTTGAGGCCCACCTGAACTGCATAGTGTAATGCTGTTTCAAAAATATTAAAAAGAAAAAAGAAAATGAAAAAGGAAAGTCAGGCTACCAAAATAAAAATTACACTTTGGAAGAGAAATCTAGCATTAGATGTTTACAAATTTTTATATATAAAATCTGTTATTGCAACTGTGCCTGGTTTCATTCCAAGAAAAAACGTACAGTAAATTATAAAAGCTAGAGTAATGAGAATAGTTCTGGAGATAATCAGAAAAGATAGAATGCTCAAAACTAACATACAAAGTGAATCATTTTATATGAATAATATTTTTAGGAATACATACTATATGTAAGATGTTAGAAAAGTCATTGATTTTGGTTTTTTAAATTGGAATCTTGGCATAGTGACTTGAATATACACATTTGTTGAAATAAATTTTGATTATACAACTTTATGAATTTCAACAATTTTTAGTAGGCATTATATAAAAACATATATCCTTAGTTTATTTAATAAAGTTACATTCTGGGCCAACCAGATAGCTCAGTGGACTAAACTGCCTACTTAGGTAGAGCTCAGGGGTCAGAGTTCCATACCCGACCAGAACTCCTGGCCCCACCTCTGGGGTGCGCTAAGTCAGTGATTGAGACTGGGTGTGGTGGTATACACCTGTAATCCTAGCACTTGGGAGCCTGAAAACAGGAAAATCACTGAGTTCAATCTGTGTAGTGCGACCCTGTAGACCCTGGACTGAATACATAAAAAAAAAAAAAAAGAATTAAAATACCTTACCTTTCACTTTACCTTATTCATTATATGAAGACTAAAGTCTACATTATCATATTTTGCATAACATATTATCTACATTTATCAGACTATTCATTATTAAGTAGTTGACTTTTGCCCTCATTACAACAGAATATTTAATCAGAACATTTGCAATGATGAAGATATTCTGTATATATCATCATAGTTCTTCAAACTAGTCACCCTCATCTTTGCTACCAAAGCATATCTATTCTTTTGTAATTTTTGAATTACAATGCCAAGTAGCTTATACTAATTCATCATTTATGTATCTGTCTAAGACATAATCATAAAAGCTTGTATGTGTGTTCAAAAATAATAGAAAATGTTATTCAGTTAGCACACTGCTTTATATATAGATTAGCAAGGTGTTTATAAAAACTGATTAGTTCCTTAGGTATCTATGGCACTCCGACTAAATAAGAGCTTGACATCTGTAGATTATCACTTTATTACTTTACCCAATTTAAATTCTAGAATGGTTTATATAACTCCCTTCACCAAACCTAACATTTTAGGTGGACTATTGTCAAAATGGTAGTAGTGCAACACAATATTTTTGGCCACTGTACATTCTGTTCCTCCCTTGAAATACGTTATGGAGAACGGAGATGGAAGGCCTACCTATGATAGCCACTAAGTAACGGGAAAATTGTAATGGCTAGGTGCTATGTATTTTGAACTGAAGCACATCATTTTCTATAAGAGAAAATAAGTTCAAAAAGGCAGGATGGAGAGCCAAGTAAAATTACATTGAAGTTTAAACTGAAGTTAAAACATTTTAACACACACATATAGTAATAACTTCATTCACAAATGTTTCTGTTCCTAAGCAGTTTAGTTCTGGAACAGAAGCATTTGGCAAAATTTTGATTCCATTCTCAAACTGCATTGTGATGAATACAGCCTTGGTTACCCTCTTCTCATGAGTATGAGCACGGCCATCTTTCCTGCTCAGAAATGTCATGGCTTTCTCTTATTGAGATTTCAGTAATAGACAGACTTGTGTGCCCTTGTTGGGAAGCACCTTTTAATCCTTTTTTGTACATAAAGTACGGTATTGTATTAAATTCAGGATAACACCATAAAAGTACAAAGTAAGCATGGTGATAAAAATATAGACTGTTAATGAAGGTGACAATAATGTGAAGATTGATAATGATGATAACAAGAAAATGCAGAACAAAAATGGTAAGAAGGTTTTAAAGAAAAAGACCATTGTATTGAAGAAGGAAGTCATACAAAAACGTGAATGTGTATTCATGTGATTGATTGGGACTTATAATACAACTGTCAATTGACAATTAACAATTTCAACCATCTTGACTCTTTTGAAGAACAAAGATGCCATCCAAGGCACTGATGAGACCAAAGGAATACTGATGTTAACTAAAAAGAGGACACCTTACTGAAAGTGGTGGAAGAACTTTTAGTGTGGCTGATTGAAAACTGTTGGCTGTTTTGATAGTGTTAGTAAAGTTACACTCTATGAAAAATTCAAGGAATTTCACAGTGATTTACTACAAGAAAACTTCTCTAAAAAAGCAATAAATGATGAATTTAAAGCTAGTAGAAGGAGGTTTGATAAGTTACATAAGAGAAACAGCATCCATGATGGGATAAAATAAGGTGATACTTCAGTTTCTGAAAAAGGTGCTGAAGAAACCTACTACAATTTTCAGAATCTATAAAGACAGAAGTATACATCATTCAACAGGTGTTAAATTGCAATACACCAGGGAATCCCTGAAAGAAGAATCCAAACAGAATATACACCACACTAAGGGAAAAGGCACTGCTGTGGCACAAGCCCCTGAAGGACAGATTGACCTTTTTGCTGTGTTTCAACACAAGTGCTGATCTGAAGATTAAGCCACTGCTGCTGTACCATGCCCAGACCTCCCCTCATACATTCAAGGAACAGAATATGAACAAGCCCAAATTACCTGTCATGTGGAAGGTCAGGACAAAAATCTGACTTAATAGGCCAATTGTTCATGGAATGATTGTGTGTGGTGTTTGAGCCTACTGTTAAGAAATATCAGAGAAGTAACTGCCTGAAAGGTGTCTTCTTCTGATGGGCAATACCTGGGCATATCCCCCATCCTTGTTGGATAATATGGATGCTGATAAGGACTTCATAAAGATCAAGTCTCCCCAAAAGAACACCTCTTCTGTAGCCCATGGACCAGTAGGTGATCTGCAACTTCGTGAAGCTATACACAAAGGTGCTTTTTGTCAGGTGTTTTAATGTAATTGAACAGAAATCCATGACTCAAAGAGTTCTAGAAGAAACCTTTTAAGATCCTCCTCTGCATCAACCTCATTAACAAAGCCTGAGGAGGTGCTACCTACACGACCTTAATTCAGTTTAGAAGACACTAGCTACTCTGTCATTGAACCTGATTCTGAAGGGCCTTATGAACAAGTAATAGAGGAGGCTTTGTCTCCAGGCAAAAGTAGGGGTCTAAAATCAAAGGTACACACATGAGGAGCTTGGTGAGGACAATAAGGAGGAGCTGATGAAGGATCAACTCCATGAACTTCAGAAAGAGTTTGTTAAATAGGATCCACTGAAAAAGAGGAAGAAGGAAAGGAGCTTAGCAGTGATGTGATAAAATGACTTATGGATAAATGCATTATGGAATGAGTGCCAGGACTGTTTTGAGAAGCACCAGCCTAACATAACTGTAATGAGCAGAGTGTTCCATCTGATGAACAATAACATGGGCTCTCATTTCAGGAGGGTTAGGTGTACAGGAAGGAACAAGTGACATTAGATAAAACTTTTGTTTAAATTGACCCTGTAGCTAAGAGATGAAGAGAGAGAGAGAGGAAACAGCTGAAGGAGCTTTCCCTGATGTCTTTATGGAGGGAGACTCTCCCTTCAAATGATAACCTCCTCCCCCCTCACCTTCCTGTTCTCCATACCAGAAACTGACTCATGGAAGGGTAGTGTTTATTTCGTATTTTGGGGGTTAAAAGGTATATATGACTCAGAATGGATTAACATTAGTTACATTGAACTTTATGGGGAAATTTGATTCAGTTCATGGTCAATTTACTTTGCAACCTGAATCATGGAATGAATTAAGTTAGTAAATCAATTGTACAGGTCAAAAATTCCAAATCTGAGGTCTGTTCAAAATGCTCAAAAGCCTGAAACTTTTGAACACTGATATAATGCAACACATGGAAAATCCCACAGTATAAAACTGTTCCATACATAAAATTACTAAGGATAATGTAAAATTACCTTTAGGCTGTGTGTATAAAATGTATATAAAATGTATATGAATTTTGTTTTTTTTTTTGGGTTCCCAACTCTGAAACATCTCATGTATGTGCCAATATTCCAAGATTTAAAAAATATTATAAATAAAGTTATTTTTAGTATCAAACATCTAAGGTAGAGATACTTAACTTATATCAAATCCAAAAGATTTTTGAACCAAACATTCAGGAGTTTGTGTTGGGAAAATTGCTAACAACACAAGCAAGTATGTGTGATACTGATACTACTGGTTGTCAGTAGTAAGTGATAAAGGACAGATTGGCTTAACATTTACTATTTTCCATTTGGTCTCTCAGAATATACCTTTTAACTCTGTTTAGAAACTAGAAGATTAGTTTGTCTTCCCATCTTTCTCTCTCTCTCTCTCTCTTTTTTCTTTTTTTCTTTCTCTCTTCCTTCTTTTTTGTATTTAGGACCGGGTCTACAGGGTCTCACTATGTAGATTGGACTCATAGTGTTTCTCCTGTGTTCAGCCTTCCAAAAGTTGGGATTACAGGCATGTGCCATGACACTCAGTCTGAATCCCCATCTCAGCATGCCCCGGTGGGTGGGCCCAGCCCAGGATGCAAGTGATCAGAACCCTGCTACTTCTTTCTGCCTAAGCAGGCACTTTAGTTCACTGAACACTGTGGCCAGCCCTCCTGTCTTTTTTCTTTAATAACTGAAATCTATAACATTGGTGTAATTGCATCATAAGAAGCTGGATACTGGGCATTTGGCCAATAGAATCCATATCCTGATCCATATATATTTCACAAAACTTCTTTATAGAGTTTTGTTTTCAACACAAATTAAACAGGTTGCCTTTTTAATGTATTTAGAACAGGGTCTACAGGGTCTACTACACAGAACAAGCATTCTGTTTTCAGTCTCCCAAGCGCTGGGATTAGAGACACATGCCACCACGCCCACTCTCAGTTGCTGTCTCAGCATGCCCCCAGGGCAGGCCTGACACAGTAGGGTGAAGTCCCGGGCCCTGTGTCTGCCTGAGCAGGCTAACAATCTGCTGAGCTATCTGGCCAGCTCAGGTTTCCTTTTCTTAAACTTTCTTCTGCAAGGTTTTCTTCCTACAGAGAAACAATTGGTTTTCTGATTTCTGGCTGTACAATTGTGTCTACCTGTCATGTAGATGTGTGAAGTTGGGTAGGTGGGGGAATCCTTGCCTATGAGCTCAGATGCTGAGGAATGCTTGTGTGAGCTTCGTGGGTCTGGAGGATGATTTAGGAGCGTTTCTCTACTAAATGTAGGTACCAAGAGGTAAGTACCAAATCATCTAAATATTGAAAAGTAAAGTCAGAGGAGTAAGTGTAAATGGGACACTAGAACAAAGAGGGCTATGTTAAATAAAGCTAAATAGATTTTTAAAAATTGCATGTTATTGCAGTGCTTCTTATGCCAATGTGAAATATGAGTATCTTAGTTGGGGATGCATTATGTCTTCATTCCCAAACTTACTTGAGTATTAGTGTCTTTTTCATTATTGTAATGAAATACCCGAAGATGGCAGTTTTATAAACTGGGTATATTTTAAAACATGGGTATATTTTGCTCCTGGTTCTGGAAGCTGAAGGACTCACATCTGGTCATAGCTTTGTTGAAGACATATTCTCAAATGACTCAGGGCAAGAGACAGGGAGTGTCTCTGTGATATTCTTCTGGTATTTCTTCTCTTACAAGTCACCAATATTCAATTATGAGAGTTTTGGTCTGATAACCATTTCTAATCTTTAGAATTTTCTAAAATCCTCATCTCTAAACACCATAATCAGATTAAAATTTGCAAAATTTTGAACCTCACAAGGGAGATTAAATTTTAATAGACACAAATCATATCTGAAACATATGAATCACTGACTCTTAGAATATTTGTTAGTATGTATGGCAACAGGAATGTCTAGTAACATTATTTTTTTAGATTGTTCCATGGGACAGTTTGAAAACTGGCACTCTAATGGAAAGAAACAAAATAAAAGTTCTTTTAAATTGTGTATTATGTTATTTTTGAGGATGAAAAAGTATAAGTATGTTAAAATAAGCAGAGCAAAAAATAATGTAATTTAATTTTCTAAAGTCTATTAAGTAGCCGGGCGTGGTGGCGCATGCCTGTAATCCCAGCACTAGGGAGGCTGAGGCAGGAGGATTGTTGTGAGTTCGAGACCAGCCTGAGCTACAAAGTGAGCTTAAGGCCAGCCTGAACTGCACAGTGAGACCCTGTCTCAAAAAAGACAAAAAAAAATAAATAAATAAATAAAAATAAAGTCTATTAAGTGATGAGGTACATCAGTACTGACATAGTAAAACTGAGATGGTTAGATTTTCACCATTTTTGCAAATATCAGACATCAAAGAGCTTGCATGTTGCTCAGAGTACAAAGAATACCTTTTGACACCCCACATCACTATGGCATGGTTTCTATCAGTAAGAATTGGAACATGAATCTAACTTCAAATTTTGAGTAATAACATTGTTTCCATAAAATTCCCTTTTCAAATTAAAAGTAACTTTCTTTCTTAAAGTATTATACCATAATTATTTCAATTGCAAAATTCTAGTATTGTCCTCAATTCTCATCTAGGGATAACATTTTTTGAACACAAAGACAACCCTATGTTTACATTAGAATGTGCTATTTAAATGTCCTATTTACATCACTCACATCAAAAGGCTTGCAGGTACTTTTCTCCATGGGAATTTACAAATGTAACTGTCTTTATTTTCCTTCAATCACTTTTTAAGGACACAATTTCTCTTAATTCAGAGTTTAACTTGTGAGGCAGCATGACTCTTGTCTAAATACATGTCAGTATATCTCGTACAGACATCTGGTTAGACTATGGATCACCCTTTTATCCAGTTAATTTGTACTTCTAGACATGACTTCTACTTTTCTAAGGAAGTAATAGTTGGCTGTAGACAAATTTGCCAGTTGAGAATATCACTTTATTAAGCCTGTCTCCACATTGTTCATTAGTAGTATGAAGCAATAACAGTTACATATAACTCAATGATAACGAACTTTTATTATCAATTTTTGACCATAAACTGTTGCCTTTTTGTGTCTTGGAATTGTGAAACCAATGCCTAGACTAAGAACTGATTGAATAGCCACAGAAACATTTAATTAATTAATTAATTAATTTAGTATTTGGTACATGCTCTACAGGATCTAGTGGGCCTGATTACATAGATCAGACTAGTAGTGGTCCTCCTGTTTTCAATCTCCCAAATGCTGGGATTACAGATGTGTGCCACCATGCCCAGTCTCAAAACATTTATTTATAGCAAGAATAGAACAATTAGGAGTCAGATTAACAAGTCAACCTGTATCTACTTGCAGGCAGTTAGGGAATATTTGGCAAAAGAAATTGGAGAGAGGGATAAATTAGTAAAGGGAAGAAATATTTATGTATTTTTGGAGGAATAGACAGATATTTTTCCATAAATTCAGGAACTATTTCATTTGTCTCCTATTAGGGTTCCTTCTACTCCTTGGAATGGTAACTATCAATTGTTAGAAGGAAAGGGTATCACTTACCATGTCGGGGTATTCATAATGAACATATGTGTTACCTCAGATTCTTAGCTGAAAAGGAATTTTGCTGAAAGGTACCCTGCTCACAAACAAGATTAAGACAGGACAGAAATTCATCTAGGTCACTCAAGAAGTACAAGACTAGCACACAGTAACACTGTGAGTAAATTATATATATACAGGCCCATGAACTCCCTTACAAGAAGGCAGAGCATCTGTTGTGAACTGTCTTAGTACTTTTCTCATTGTTGAGACAAAATAACCAATACTCAACATTAAAGGAGAAAAGATTTATTTTAGCTGAGCTCTCAGCTCATAGTTGGCTAGTTCTAAGGTAGGGCAGCATGGCAGAGAAGAAACAATTGATGGCAGAGCAAACAGGAAGCAGGGAATAACAGTAGCCTGCCTTGTGTTTTTCTTTTTATATTCCATTCAGGTTAAAATCCTGTTCGTTTGTATCATGGATTGAGATTTCCCATTGTCCACATCTAGAACTATGCTGAACCAATTTATTTTTTATTTATTTATTTATTTATTTATTTTTTTGTCTTTTTGAGACAGGGTCTCGCTATGCAGTTCAGGCTGGCTTTAAGCTCACTTTGTAGCTCAGGCTGGTCTCGAACTCACAACAATCCTCCTGTCTCAGCCTCTCCAGTGCTGGGATTACAGGCATGCGCCACCACGCCCGGCTCTATGCTGAACCAATTTAGTTGTCAAAACCCTGTAATCCATAGTCACACACCCTAAATGAAGCCTCCTCCATAAAGCCTCACCAACAAGCACAATAGGCTTGGGGGACATTTAGACACAAGCCATAGCACCAAGAAAGTTTGATTTGAAGTGTGTCAAGCAGGGTTTCTGCTTTCTTCATAGCATAGTGCAGTATCAGCATTTCTTCTGCTAGAGAATGTATCCCTTTTGATCTTGAAGTTCTTAGTCTTTGGAAAAATCATTACTTAAATACTAATATCCTGAGGAGATTAAGCAGGATATGGCTTATTGTTATCTTATAATTTAACTGAATTGGGTTTGACTTTGTTCACAAGTAATGTCCAGGACAGTGTTCTTGGTAGGTACTGTGGGCCCTGAAACTTATACAGTTCAGAGGAGGGCTGTGAAAAGATTAAAAAATTACCAATACAATTTTGTAAGGGATCTGGAATTTTTAAGGGCCTTAAAACTTTGTTATATTCATGATCAAATCAACTCCAGACTAGGGAAGAGATTATCAAACTCTGTAATTCCTTAGAAGGATGTGAATGGTTGGTTAAATTTAGTATTTCAAGGCTGCCTTTCAAGATTGCTTTCAATACATCAGAGTTGGAGTTGGAGCCCTGAAACCTTTGAGGCACAGTAAATCTGAAATATCTACTTTTACTTCACACTTTGAGAATCATTGTCCAGAAAAATCATAGAAGAGAGGAGGTACCTGATACAAAGAAGAGAACCTTATCCTACAAATGATGATTAAAGGGTATAAAGTTTCATGGTGCCTAACTTTGGTAATATTACATGGTGTGTATGAAATTTATTAAGAAGGTAGGTCCTGTGTGAAGTATGCTTCCCACAAAAGCCCCTCCAAAACAAGCAAAACATCCTACAAAACCATAATAATAAAGGTAGTGGAAACAAACATTGGGAGATGGGCTACATTTATGATCTTCAGAGTAGTGATGGTTTCATGGGTATATACTTGTCAAAAACTCATTGAGACAGAGACATTACATACATCAAACATTCCTCAGTAGAGTGGCTCTACAAAAGTGAGAAGCCAAAAGCATTTTTCAAATAAGGAAATGGTCTTTTTTTTTTTTTGTCTTTTTGAGACAGGTTCTCACTATGCAATTCAGGCTGGCCTTAAGCTCACTTTGTAGCTCAGGCTGGTCTCGAACTCACAACAATCCTCCTGTCTCAGCCTCTCCAGTGCTGGGATTACAGGCATGTGCCACCAGAAATGGTCCTTATAGCCATGTAACTCTACAATCACATTCATAATCACTTTTACTACTTATGGTTACACCATATTTTTCTCTTTTACAAAAAAAATATGTTCTCATATGTCAGCAAACTGATGTTGCAAAGTGTCTAAATTTAATAAATTAAATTACTGAATCTATTTATTTTGCATACTGATGACAAAACAACAGGGAATTTAAGATTTTTTTCATAAAGCAGCATTTCAACTATTGAAAAGATCTATTAGCTGATATCACTTTTCCTGAAAAATTACAAGTAGGGTAAATCAAGCCTCTGACATTGCCTTCTGAAAGGGCAATTTTTTCTCCTATATGTAACAGTGAGATGAACGTTCCAGCACAGAGAGAATACTGCAGCTAACTGCAGTTAGATGCCACCTGCATCAAATATTTTTCGGGTCTTCAGACTTCTTTCTGTCCCACTATGACTAGAATATCAGTTCTTTTTGGTCTCAAGTAAGCTGTTCTACACTCAAATTTTGGACTCACTGGTCAGGTTATCCAACTGAGACAATTTTCCTTCTGTATATATGTACATATTCCATTTATTGTTTCTGCAGCAACCTATTACAATGACTCTGGCCTTTAACGTGCAGTGCAGATTTGTGCATAAAAGGACTATATGATTGTAAAATCCAGTTACTTTATTGTTTCTTATCTTATGTATCTCTTACTAAAACATCAGGTAAAATACTTCTTTAATTAAAAATAATCACTTTTCCAATTGGGTGAAGCTCAGTTCCTAGGAGTATCATAAAGCCCAGCAGGTACAAACACCAACAGTGAGCTCTGGAAGTCACACAAATATGAGTTCACATCACAGTTCCACTCTGTTTGATGTATTTAAGCAAGTTTCCCTGAGGTTATATTTGCAAACCTGTAATAAGACTTACATTGCCTAAATAAGATCATGTTTACAAAATAATCAGCATTTGGAAAAGAGCCTTTAACTTGTTTGATTGTCCCTATCTCTCATTTTATTTTGTTGTTTATGCTGAAGCCTATTTATACATCCATCTCAGCTTTATGGTCATAATCTAGGGAAAGTAATTATAAAATGTCTACTGTCTCCAAACTTTATGGAAAGTTTTCCAGTGACTCTATTTACCTTAGGTTTCCAAGAATTGTAGTACATATTTTAAAGAACATGTCAAGCACATCATCCCTCTATCCCTTCCTCTGCTTATGAGTTGTGCAGCTTTCCTGTACTGTGCTCTTCCACCATAATGTTTGCTTGTTGGAGCAAGCTGACACTGGGCTGAAAATTAACACTGTAATCCCAAATAAATCTCTCATCCTTTACGTTGTGTGAGGTGTATTGTTTATAGCAATGAAAAGCTGACTAATATATATTTTCTCTGGCATACTAGACTTTTTGTTATGTTCATGCTTTCAGCTGACAGGAAATGGCACACCTATATGGTGGGTGATCTCTATTTCTTGAAGTTTGCTTTCATGTTACTCTATTCCAAAAACACTACCCAAATTGTGAAGGTGATAAGGCCATGACATCTCTTACCCCATGATTACTGGGGTTGATTTGTCTGGTGTGGCCAGCTAACTGGGTGTGACCTTCCTCTTTCATCATTCCTTCTGGAAATTGTGTATGCAGTCAAAGTGGACAACCTTTCCTGATAAAGGAGGAGAAATTTTTGGCCAAGGTTATACTAAAACTGTGAAACAAGTTCTCCAAAACACCCTTCGAGTTGACCCATAAAATTAAACATATAAATCACAGTTTTCCCTTTGGCACTATGAAGACTGACTTTTGAACAATGGGCCTCTAAATGTATTCACTAGAGCAGTTGCCTGGCAATAGAAACTTTCTATAGCTGACAACCATCTGTTTCTGTTTTGAGTATTCAAAATCATTCAGCCAATGTAGACCTAAACTCCTAGTGATTTCTAAACCTTAGATCAACACAGTAAGCACAGGCATGCTTCCCGTCAGTCACAGAGCTAAGAATGTTCACATTATTATTTCCTGATTCTGGCTTTTTCCTCTGACCCAAGTATTATTTACCTCCCAGTCAATATAATATCACATCATCTTTACATTTGTTGTACATTTCATCACACTATATAATATACATAGTTCTGAACAGCTTTATTCACTCCTTCCACTCCTTAACATTTATTTATGGGCCACATAAGAGCAGGGTTATAAGCACTTATATGAGTCTTGCTAATATCAAGTGCTCAAATATTAGTGGTTGAAATGAACTGGAATGTATTTGTGGACTCCCAAAATAATGCTGAACAGTGCCTACTTCACGGAAATTGGAAGGTATACTTCTCATAAACTATAACCTGACAAATTGAGCTATGCATTTTATATCTTGATCCTTGTATTCCTGGAGCTCCATCTAGTGGAAAGGTGCTAAAAGCTCTTTCTAAAGGATTATATGCATTATTAACTTCTAGAAGCACCGTCAAACTAAACACAAATGTGAAATAAAATACATATTTAAATTTCATGTATTTGAATACATATTTAAATTTTTACCATTTATGATTCGTAGGTGGGTTCTAAGACTCTAAAAGTCTACTTTTTCTTTGTGAGCTGCAACTTGGATTATTTACAGGGCAGGTTGAACCCTAGAATATTGACATAAAACATGGAATTCCTTGGTAATGTAGAGCCAGGAATAGAGCTATTTGTCTATTTCTTCGATCTTAAATGGAAGATCAGCTAACATCTTTCACCATCTCCGTGAGCATCACCATCCTGCCACTAGAGCTCAATAAGGTGACAGTGCAATTACTGCAGCATGTCTTGGGGCCTTGTGTGTCTCTATCTGTTCTTCTACTCTGGGCCTCTTCAGTACCTTCTGTTTTGGTACTGACAGGAATTTTGGTTGATTTCATTTTGTTTCACTGATCTATGCTATTTTAGAATCCTTCAGACCTTTGTTTTTGGTAGTCTACCCTTCACATTACATTTGTCTCTAGGAATCATAGCTTATTCTCTGTAATCCAAGTATTTTGAGGATGTGTATAGGTATTATGTATGTATGTTGAATGATTCAAACTCCTAGAATTTTGAATTTATTCTTAAGTTAACTGAATCTGTTCTCTTACAGGATTCTAGAAATAATAATAATAATAATAAACTTTTGTTTTAATTTTCAAAATTTACTGTACATGGGGCAAAAATGTTCACATGGAGAAATGTTCCTTCTTTGCTGTGAGGAAAATAATTACCTGTTTGCCCATTGTTCCATGCCACTAAGTATAATACCCTTTAGCTTTTCTGAGACTATGTATAATTCTTGTCTATTCAGCTTAATAAACTGGGATAGGCTTTCTAGACTCAAAAATCTGAGAGTGAACATTACAACATGAATCAGCCTTAGATACAAATTTGATGTAGTGTTTTCTGGAATTGACATAAAAGGAAAAATTAATCCATATACTAGTGTAGCTCTGGTTTCATTTTATACCTTTTCAACATACTTACTTAGAATATATTTGTGTTTTCACTTTATTTCAGTGCTTTTGAGCAAACAGTGCGGCACCTTTTTGAGACATGACTCAGTTTTGTAGCAATGCAGTTTATATCTGTGTAGTATAACTCATTAGAGAATAGTTGCATATTGGGACTATTGTCTCACTGACTAGAGACATAAAGCATTAAATAACTAGGTGAAAATAAAGATTATCAGTGTAAAGTTGGCCCAAGTAGCTGGTACTTTTGTCTTCCTTCTAGTTGTATTCTGCTTTGTCAGAGTCTCTTTCTGTGATCTTGAACATGGCATATGATTTCATTTCCTACTCTTTGATTAATTATGTGGGATTTGATTGTACATTGCTAAATTTACCACAGAGTTAAATATGTACTCTCCTCTTCACTTAGTCTGGTGATTTTTCATTTGATTACTATGAGGTAATTATCAGTGGAGCTTCTATGGTTGCTGGAGAACACAATCAATGTTTTAAACATTTTGTTGCAGACTATTATTTTTATTGGTAAAGTAAATGCAAGATGAAAGTGGTATTTTTTCCTAAGGGGGAGAAACTTGGAAATTGGACAAATCTCTAATTAGAAATCTGTTTTGAGTTATGGAGGAGAAAGGAGAGATATTTAAAAACATAATTTGGCAAAAGATTTACTGAATATTGGCATTGCCATAATAACACTTGGGAGTTTATCAGAGCATTTAATTTCATAGCTGGAGGGATTTTTTAAATCACAGTAAGTACTTTGACATCAACATGTACTTCCCCTTCCTCAAGAGAGAGAAATAGTTATAAACTGTTGATGATTATGCCATCTCTTAGACACACACCATTTGTCCCAATACTAATACATGATGCATACTTGACATTTTTCTTATGTATAAACTTTTAAGTACGATGATAACTGTTTCAGCAAAGAACACATGAAAATATATTTGTGCTATTATTATATTAAATATACAATGTGCTATTATAAGTTTGTGTTAATGACTACACTACAGTCACACAATCAATCATTTTATCTAGTTATGTTTAAGAGGTAGCTGAGTTCCTTAATTCTGGAGAAATTTCCTGGCCCAACTTAATTAGTATTTTTCTTAAAGTAAAAGCTTCATAATGTGGACACTTACTCCATCTTTGAAAAGGTTAAAAATTAGAGCCTTTGTGCAAGTGACAACTGTCTACAGCACATAGCAATAGGTGGTAGAGAAAATTACAGACTGAAAAATGTTACCTGAAATCTAACAGCTAATGTAGAATTCCAGACAGGGAGATGCAGAAAACCACAATCTAATGGAGCTGTCTATTATTAAATGGAATGGTTGGCTGCTTTTTTCGTGGGAAGGGATGAATCTGTTTGATATAGACATTAAAGAGTTACTATTACTTTAGCAGAAATCTGGATGGGCCTGGGTCACTGTAATTTAGGGAAACATCTAATTACTTGTTAGAATATTACTTCTTTTCTTAATCACAGCCCTCAAATTTGGGCAGAATGCTAAGGTCTAGGTTTATGGTGTTCCTTAAGAAATTCTCATATTAACAAATAGTGTATGTTTAGAAGTGTTGGATCACTGGGGCTATGACCAGAAAGGTTGTATTATTCATTCTCTCTCTGCTTCTTGACACTATGTGAACAGCCTTTCTCCACTGTACCTTTCCACCATGCTTTTTCTACCTTAGAGCCAATAAACCATGAACTGAACTCATCAAAACTATGAGTCAAAATAAACATTTTTCCATTCAGTTGCAAATACTGGGTATTCTGTTGCAGTGCTTATAAATTGACTAAAACATTGAGCAAGACATTACTCTTTGAAAGAATGTCGTAACTTTATCTTTCTGATTTTTCTGGAAACTTCGTCCCCAAAACAAGGGCTTGACTTTCTCCTCACTTCTGTCAGGTGTTTCTGCATGTGTCATCTTCATACTGAAACTTTGTGAACTACCCGATTTAAATCTTCTACTTTTCTCATCCTCACACATAACTCTCTCCTCACATTTCATACCTGCCTTGCTCTTTTTTCTTGGCATATATTACCAGGTAGAATATAATGCATGTATACTCATGTGGGTGTTGGTCACATAACTTGTTTGCTACCCGTATAATATTTTTGAATGTAAGTTCCATGAAAACAAGGCTTTTTGTCTGTCATGTTTATTGTTCTTGCACTTTGAATAATACATGGCAAAAATAGTTGTTGAATGAGTGAACAAAGGGACAGATGAAAAAGTAGAAGAAAAAGGGAAGATGTAAATTTCAGGCTTCAGAAGCTTTTTCTCTTCAAAATCAAGACCAGATATTTCAGTCCTGTTTTTCATGAAGTTAGATGATTTAGGGAATTCTATACATCTTCTTGAGAGGAGAAAAGCACTAGTTAAACAGAGGTCTACCGTTATATGGAGTGCCTTCAATCAGTGAGGTAGCAAAAGAAAAGGGATATATTAAATCAGCAGGGATACAAAAGAGCATATTGGCCAGATGTGTTTTTATCATATTATGTTAACTGAATTTAGATGAAGGTGTGACAAAGGGGTAGCATGGAATATGGGAAGATAGGGATGGAAATGGGCATTCAATACATAACTAAATCATGTTTGCTATAAAATCAAGGGTTTCCAACAAGTTGGCTTTCTTGTTTTTAATCATTTGTTGTGTGGGCTGGTGTAAATTTTTAAGCCAAAACATTACACAATTGGATAAGTGGTATAATTACTACAATAGAGTGACCATAATTAATAATAATTTATTGTACATTTCAAAATACCTAGGAGTATGTTGAATGTTCCTAACACAAAGAAATGATGAGTGCTTAAGGAGAAGGGCATACTAATTTTCCTTATACTAAAATTATTCATTGCATACATATAGTGAAATAGCAATATGGCTTTAAATATTTATAACTATTATGGATCAATTAAAACAACAACAACAAAATTATAATGCAGGAATGTCTAAACTTATGATGCTGTTCCTGAAATGGAGCTGTAATTCAAAATTACTCAGGGTAAATCTGTGTTTCTTCATCAAACAATGAGGGTTTCCTAACTAAGGAATTGTTCCTATATTTTTTGTAATATTAACAGATACCATCCTTCATTATCTAAAATTATAAACCTAGATATTATAAAGATTTAAATGTATATCTATATTTATTCACCAGGATAGCATAGAAAATTCTGTTTATTGTATTATTATAATTCTCTATGTGCTAGAAATAATTTTTATTATTTTTATAATAAAAATTAGAATTAGAGACAATATCTTCATTATAATAACTTCATTTTCATGTTCTCTTTAGGGGATGTTTGCATAAGACATTTTAAGGAATGTTGTTTTGGGACTATTCAGGATCATTTCATTCATGTTTTTTAATGAAATAATCATATGCATGTCTGACATTTTGCTGATGCAAATCGCTGTATAGCAACTTTCTTGCCCACCTTGATACCTTCAAACTTAAAAGCTAAACTGAAACAGTGTTTCATCAGTACCAGATACTTCATCTATGTTTTGATGTCATGTAAAGGTAGATATTATGAACAAACATTTATTTGCACTGAAATTTTCATTCTTTGATCCATTATCATGTTCCTGATTCAAAGCCTTGGCTTGGCTGCATTTAAAGTTACACAGGATGGCATTGCATCCCAAATCCACAAGAAAATATTTTTCTATCTTAGTTCCACGTTCTATATTATTTCATTTTGAACTATACTGGAATTGTCAGTAGAGTATATTTTTCTTAAAGCTTGAGTACAACATTGTAATGATGTTTTGGTGACAAATGTGCCACAACTTCTATATCTACATAAGTATTTTATTAAAACTAATTGGTCTGAGATAAACATTTAAAATGATTTTTCTATAGTTCAACTATTTTAAAGACTTTTATTAAATTTATTTCAGAGGCAATTTACCAGCAACATAAACCCAATAAAACTGGTCTCATTACTTCATAATAACAGGTTAAGTCTTTTCGGTTTTTATCTCTTCCACATCTTTTATTTCTCTGGTATTTTATCCTTTTAATAGTTAACAATTATCAACTACATATATGATTTGGGATATACCTGATGAATAAGCATCTTCTATACCTCCTAGAAAGAACAGAGATGTTATAAGCACTTTTGTAATCAGATCACATTAAGTATAGCTAGACTGTAAAGGAAAAAAATAATATACTGTCTATTTCTTTTACACAGCATGGTATGTAGTTTACAGTATGCATTCAAATGACATTTGGTTAATTAATTAGCACTTTGTTACCTTTAAATGCTATACATTAATAATATGGGAACATGGATGGCTTATTGTAAATTGATATGCTATGATTTCATATTTTTAAATGAGTGTGGGTGTTAAAGCTAAGTCCTCATGTATATTAGGCAAGTTCTCTAACACTGAGCTACATTGCTAACCCTGATATGCTGTAAAAAATAAGAAATGTTCTAATTATGGTCTTTGTTGTCAGAAAGTTTGTTAATGTGAGAAATAAAGTTGGTAGGAGATAACCTCATGTGCTTTAAATCTGCAAAAAGATACTCTATGATCTCCCTCTTGCATTCATGCATGGTGTGATACCCTTCTTGAAACAGATTTACTTTTGATGGATCAGTCATCACGTGCTCTTTTCTCTCCTTTCTTTTTGTAGCAGAATGCAGATAGTATTCATTTAACACTTCTCCTTGATAAAGACAGTCCCATTTTAGAACATAGGGCTGAATCTTTTTTTTTTTTCTTTTTATTTTGTGGTACTGGGGATTGAACCCAGGACCCTATGCTTGCCAGGCAAGTGTTTATTCTAATGAGCTATCTCTCTGGGCCCCCCACAGAGCTGAATCCTAGTAGGTCTTACATAGTCACCTCAGTTCTATCTTTCTTATCAAAGATTGATTGATTTAAGTGCAAGCACAAGCACATGAAGGGCTTCTGGGAAGGGCTTTCTCCACTCTCTTCTGGGAGCTTTTGACCCATCATCCCAGAAGCCTGAGGGGGAAGTCCATTGACAGGAAGGGCAGAGAACATAGAAGCGCAGAGGATAAGCACAGCTTTGATATACTTCACCAGTGCCTGTCTTACTTACGGCCTTCTTAGTATGTAGGATTTAAAATATCTTTTTTTATATCTATTTTATGTAGGTTTTTCTGTTACTCTAATCTCATGAACAGCAGTGTCTCTTTTCTGACAGTGTAGCACAAGCACAGTGATAAGGAAGCAGCAAACACTGGATGGGTTACTATTCTGTGTGCCTGGATGTGTTTGCTGGTAACTTCATGTTATAAAGAACAGCTGCAGTCTAAGTTTTCCTCAGGCAATGTGGCTATTGTAAAAATATGTCAGAAAATAAAGCTTCAGCCCTTTTATACTTGGACAATTTGTCCTTGGTGATGAAAAAAAGGTCATATTTAGGACACTGTAAACTTGTAGTGTTCTTATGGCAGCTGTAGTAGTAAATAATTCTCTTGATTCAGATTCTGCATTTACTTCTTTGTGCTATAATCCTCTCTGTTTCCATTGATGTAAAATGGGCTAAGCTCTTAAATTGCTGGATTTTCACTGTCCTGTGATTCAGCTTTATACATTTTTATGTGTCTTTAGCTTGTTCCTACTCTTCTATCTCTTAGCCATTCCGTGGTATTCAGAGATTCAAATTCCCAGGTAAGTGTGAACCATGATAATATTTAGGATAGGTCCTCATGCAGTACAAAGTTCCCTTGATGGGCTAAGCTATTTTGCTGTTTTTCCACAAACTACTGGTTAAGTTCAAGTTTAGCTGTTTTTGGGTAAGATGTACAACTTCTCCAGTCTGTGTAGCTATACTGAAATGTCATATAGCACAAAACTGGATATTTGTTCAGATGAAGCCTTGTTGGGCTCTTCTGTCCAGAAGATGACTGTAGGCAATGGATGATTAAAATAGCAGGGTATCATGGCTTATTTACTATATTACAGGATCAGGAAACACAACTCTTAGAAATATGCCCTTATCCTAGTCCTTGACCTCTGTTGTAATTACTCATCCTTGAAACAGGGGAATGATTTCTTCTTCCCCTACTATTAAATCTTTATTTGTCTAAAAACGTTAGTATGTCTTTGCAAGCATCATAGTCACATCTATTTTGGGGCATTGGTATATGGATAGAAAAGCTTGATTGTCTTAAATCCCTTTAAGCTTCTCGCTATCATCTCCATTATCCCCTTCTATTACTTCTTCTTTTTTTATTTCCCATTTTCAGTTAACCAATTGGACCTTCAAAATCTAGGAGACTATTAACCTAGATCTCCTTATCTTGCTGCATACCATGAACAGCTACAACACCACATTTTCTAATTTCTTTACTCTGGTCTTAATCACATGAATTCTCTTATTTGAAACATGGCAATGAAAGCATGGTGGCAAGTAAATGCAAGTTCTTATGGGTGTACCAGTATGCAAAGTAAGAGGTAACACTTCTATAATTGCTATGTATGTACTAGACACGATATCAGGTGCTTTAGACTTGGTAAATGGACACATTTTTCAAGAATTCTTATTTTGTTATAAAACAGGACCTGATGCAGTACCCAAGCTTAGTTTATGCACTTTTTCCCTGTAACAACATGATGAGTACTATAAAGAATTTCCTGCTGACTCAGATTTTTTTTCTGGCCTTTGTGGGAATGACAAGGAAGAGCTCACTCAAGCAAATTATCAGTCTCATATTCCCTGCACTTGTTTCCACTGATACTGCTATGCTATCCTCTCTCTACCAAGGTTAGGGAGTGAACATACTAGAACTCAATCAGTACTATTTTGGTGATTATGGTTATGAATTATCTGTCTTTTTTATGTTTGTAGTGTAAACTCATTAATAGGATTCATTTTTTACTTATAGTCAAAATCTACTTAGATTGATACTATTGACATTACTGTGACTGTAGCCCCTTTCCCACTTTGAACATTGACTTTTTTCTATTCCAGGTTATAAAAAAATGAGGAACACAAAAAAGAAATCAAGGTAAGTGTTCCTAGCATAGTCCTTTCTTTGCTACCTTCTCCAGTTGTATAGTCCCTGGGAGCATTCTGAATACAACAGTTGCTAAAATAAACAATCACTTTGCAGAAGAGTTTTGTTTTAAAATAATTAAATCTTATAATTTAAAAAGTCTTTCCTGTCTTATAAGGGCTGATTTCTAGATGAATAAATTGGCTGAAAATTATTTTTAGAAATTAAATACAAGTTCTAAACCAAAAAGCAAGTAGATAGTCTCATTTTGATTTGTATGGTGCAGGGAATAGATATAAGAACACTTACAAGTACAGCAATGTCTGTATCAAAGCTATTTTTTTCTTTTTAATTTTAAGGTCATTCATAAATAACTACACGATTCATTTGCAGGTTTATTTCTATCTCTGAGTTTTTCTTTGTATAACATTAAGTTTGGTGTCTATCATTAAGACATAGAAGTCTGGAGTTGTATTATTGAAGTTACTTTTTCTATTACCTGTCTAAGAAATTTACAATTGTATTAAGAGTTTTTAAAATCAATAAAATATTCCAGGCAGTGTTCAGTGACAACAAATAATAGAATTCATGATAACAAAAAGTTATTCTGCTAAGAAATATAACTGCACATCTAATGTAGTCAACTAATAAGAAAAGCATCTGGACTAAAGTATATTTCTTGAAAGATACAATTTAAAATAACTTTCCATTCCTGGTAGTGTTGAGAGTAGAGTGCAGAAACTCATGACTTCAAATCAAAGTAATAATGAATGAAAATGTCATAAATTATTTTAATATCAGAAGTTCTCTAAATATTTTCTCATGATTATTCTGTGTAGAATTTGATTGATTTATCTTATCTACCGCTATGTTTTTGTGGTATAAAGAATCCTATCAAGTATTAGTTGGTGAAATTACAACATGGTTCCTGACATCTTGGTTTGATTTATGATGCTTTTAAAATCATATTGTTTTGACATAGTGTGTTACTATGTACATTAAGCTGGCATTTATATCACAACAACTTTCCTGCCTCAGTTTCCTGAGTTCTAGGTTTACTGTCATGAGTCACCATGTGTGTCTGATTTATGACACTTTGACTTAATGTTTTCCAAATTTAGGTTGTTGAAAATGTGACAGTGGTATATGTTCTGTAGAAATCATACTACAAGATTTGAAGTTTGATCTTTTGGCAGTCTAGCAATACGTGGTGTGTAAATCTCTCCTGATTCTGTGCAACAGCAATGAACTGTAGTTCTCACTCAGCAAAGAAATCACAAGGGCAAATTATTCTGTGAATCCTGTATTTTTGATACTATGTTTTATGGTTTTTCACTCTGTTATGTCTGCAAATGCCTGATTGTGTGTGTGCATGATGTAGTCACAATTTCACTATAAAATGGTCTTTGTGTTAGATTATCTTAACTGACTTTGACTAAACATCTTGCAAATAAGCTATGCTGAAATATAATGTGTGGTAGGCTAGCTGTATTAAATGTATTTTCAATATATAATATTTTAAATTTTTAGTGGACTCTTTGAGATATAACCCCATCATAATTGAAGGAACATCTGGAATATGATAACCAATTCTAATAATATAAGTAAGTATTTCAACTTTTCTGATTCTGATCCATACTTGTTAATCATTATCTGCTCATAAATGAGCAGAAAATAAAATCTGGCTTCAATCTCATCTTAAGTCTTTCATCCATACAATGAATTAGTAAGAAGTTTGAAATATAGTATAAAATTCCATGATTGATATTAGTAATAATAATTTTAGACAGATACTCATAATTGCAACTCTGGTTGAGCTTTCATGGGTTGACTCCACCTTCATATTAAAGTTTGCCCACATTTTTTTAAAAGAGCATCCTGTTCATTGACATCTTTGATTCTATTTGAAAGCAAAAGTCAAAATCTTTCAACACAGTGCTCAGTAACCTTCACCAAATAACCATTAATTAAGCAATTCAAGTAAATTTCAGGAGAAAAGAATTTTGAAAGGAGATTGGAACTAACTCAAAAGATAGTTTAAAAATAGGTTTATAGCTCTTTAGTCTTTTTTGGCCAAGAACTTCCTAGGGGATATTAACAATACACTTGATAGTTGCCAAGGAAACCTTAACCTTTCTTAAGAATGTATGCCCTTCTGCATTGTACTTGATTGTCAGAATTTCTTCAGCAAATGATTATAACTGAGCCATTTTTAACACCTGCCTTTTTCCTGTCAATTCCTTTTCAAAGGGGAAGCTCTAATATTCAGGATATCTGTTTCTATATCTCTATTTATACTTCTGAGGATTCATCATCTGAATATGTAGGACCTTTCCCAATCAAGTTTAGTAGCAAGAGAGAATAATCAGTCCTTATTTAAAGATAAGGAAACTGAGGTAACACAATGTGTTGGTTGTTTAAGAATGATTCAGGTAATAGCTTGTTGGTTGTTGGCTTCCTTTGTTCAAAACACAATACCTAAATAAATATCTGGCACTACTTTAAAAGCCTGTGTTTTCATGTGCCAAATAGCCAGTATTCTGAATCTCTAAGTTGTTGGTATAAATTCCATATAGGGAGAATGGAAACTTCATTAACTAAGCATGTGACGCTGGATGAGCTTATGGATTGCTGTATATTTTATGTATTATATGGGAATGATATTGTTCATCTGATAGGAATGTTGGGAGAAAAAAGGTATTGTATTCAGAGCACATGGCAATGAATGTATTATGCACTTAACATCTAATAATTATTATTATTCCTGAAGGAATGTATCCACTATACATATTCTTGTTTTTGAATACTGATTTCAAGATTATGATATATAGTAATGTAACATTAGGATAGCAAAATTCATAATATTGGAAGTATATGAGAAATTCCAAGACAGAAGGTCATCATAGTACTGGCTGTGTGGGGTGGGAAGGGTATGGCAACATATTTATTAAAGAATCAGACATCGCTAAGTATTTTGCATTCTGTTAAGTATATGCATCTGTTATAGTATTCTGTAAATTCTCCTGTTTGTTTGTTTGTTTTTTGGTGCAACTGGGGATTGAACTCAGACCTTTGTGCTTGCCAGGGAAGCACTTATTCTACTGAGCCATCTCCCAGGCCCTGATATATGTTATTATCACAACATTTGTAACATTTGTAGGCTTTAAAATTGTGATGCAAGAACTGGTAGAGCACAATGCTGTCTCTTTGAGAAAATTTCAGTATTATTTTATTTTTTATACCATAAGTTAGTAGTCCATCTTTGTGTAAATTCTGCTAATCTGCACATGAAGTAGTTAATAACAATGGTAAAGGAAAAGTAGAGAGAAATAGTAAAATAAATATATCATTGATTTGTATATTTGTGGATTTCTATGATGCATTTAGAGCAACTATGTTCTAGATTGAAAGAATGTTTCTACTTTTAATCTAATATTGCTTAAACAAATATTTAAGTATTTGTGTGAAAATTCAAGCACAAACCAAATTGAAAAAAACAGAAACTACCTATTTTAAGCATTTCCCCCTAAGTTAGCGGTATCTTTAGGTTTTATTATTAGTCTGTCATTTTATTATTAGTTGAGGCTGGTCTAAAGGAGAATACATTTTTAGGTGTTCATGGAAATGTACCAACACAATCACAATGTTAATTATGATGAAAACAAACACAAAAATCACTTAAACATTCTTTCATGCCATGTGTTACATAGATTTAGACTGTTTTTTAAATATTTTTAAATAAATTATTATCATTTTTGTATTGTAGGGAAGGTTTTACAGGGTGTTCAGAGTCTCACTACTAGATCTAACTCTTAGTAATCTATCTGTTTATAGTCTCTCAAGAGCTTAAAAATTTATTTATGCATTTAATACTAGGTCTCATTACACAGTTTGAACGTGTTTCAGCCTCCCCAGCCCCAGACATGTTCCATCATGCCTGGATTGAGGGGCTGGCAAGGTTCTCCCTTGGGGTGGGGGGTGAGGACAGGTGTGACACAGCATGTGATGCCAGGGATATAACCTTGTCCTTGTGGTTGTCACGCAGGTGCTTAGATGGCTAAGCTATCTCCCCTGCTCTGTTTTGTTTTTTTCGAAGAAAATACTTTTATTATGGTAAAGTATTTTAAAAACTAACAAATCTAATGAAGATTAAGTGTATAATACTGTAACATTAATAAATCTGATATTCTTGTGTGACCATTACTAGTAGATATCCCCAGGAGTTTTTGTTACTTCAAATGAAACTTTGAACCAATTCAACAATAAATTCTTATTTTACTTTCCCTCCTACTCAACATACTTCATATTTACAGCACAGTATTGACCTTTTTTATTTTTTAAAAGAATAAAAATTAGAGAAAACATTAAAAACAATACAGAATTTCACCAAGAAAAATAACAGGAGTTTGATAATAGTTGTTACATTGCATACTGTTGTATTCAAATAAGTTGTTCAGATTACTAGATATAAGCATGAAAAATTGGTCAAAATGTTCTGAGAAATTTAAAAAGACAGAAAAATTTTAAGTATTAACTGAGCCTTTTAATAGACCACCAAAAATCAGTAGTACAATCATTTAAGATAGCATATATATATATATATATATATATATATATATATATTTGAAAACAAGAATGGGATAAAAAGATACATATATATCCTTGTTTATTTCTTTTCCCTTTCCCCTAATCCCAGTTGTGCCTTCACTAAAGAATAAATAGGATCTGAATGTTACAATGGATACTGTTAAAATAAAATATCAACATTTTGTGTCTAGCTTATTTCATTTCACATAGCATCATGTTTTCCAGTTTTAACTAGGTGTGGAATAATTTACAGCTTAGTTCATTTTTCAGAATGAATGATATTCTACTGTGCGTATAACAGATCAGTATTCCATGTGTGACATGTTTCATACCAGACATGTTTCAGATTTTGGGCTTTTCAAAAGTTTTGAAACATCTACCTTATATAGATAGATATATTAGAAATGGTACCCAACTCTGAGCACAAAATTTGTGTTGTTTCATAAATACCTTATATATACACATCATGAAGGGATTTTATTTTTTAATAATTTTGCATGCAAAACAAAGTTTGTGCATACTGACCCATCAGAAAGTCAGGAACTCACATGGACAAAGTGTGATAGCATTACTATCATCCCAGACTCTAAATTTATGTCACTAATTACTATTAATTTTCTTAATGTTTAAGTACTAGTAGTAAAAATATGACCTACTAATATAGTGAAAAATAATGTGTTCAGGGTAACTAAGCAGCACAATGTCACTGACTTACCAGTATAAGTGTTAACAATAGCAAACAGTGGGAGCCTTCATTCTCTACTTACTGTTCTGTGTTTCATTATAGGCTACTGTACACTGTATTTTATTTTTCCTGATAAGAAATAACAAAGAAAATAGTTGAGAGACAATGTAATGGTTTTTATAAAGATAGAGAAGTATTTTGCTAGGTGGTATTTCCTTAGTCATTCATTTCATTAATAACATTTTTTGGTGTATGTTAAAAGGTTATCTTTGATTTTCTTTTTAATATCAATTTTGTTGAGAAAGAAATAACATTCAGAGAAATAGTTTCAAAACAGGTTAGTAGGACAGTTTCAATAATTAATACATTGCATATTGCTGTCTTCATGGGGTTTATTCATAGTATAAGATGCACACATGATATCTTGTCTAACACTGATTTTCTAAACGAACGCAATTTCTTATTTTGGTTACACATTCACATGGCAGTAATTTTTCAAAATGCCCATTATACTTCTTCATTATTTTGGTTTTAGGTACTTTTTGTGCATTAACAATGTTGTCTTCATTTTCTCTATTGTCATGAACACCTTGATTCAGAACTATTTCAATAATTTCATCATTCAGCAAATAACAAGTGTATTCTCATTATTCAAGTTAAAAATTTCACCAACAATGATCCAGGCATGGTGGCATGTGATTGATAATCTCAGTACTCAGAGAAGCTGAGACAGGAAGATTGCAATTTGAAGCCCAGCCTCGGCAATTTAGTGACTTAGCAAAGTCTTATTTCAAAATTAAAAGAGAAGAAAACAGGTTGTGAACATACTAGCTCCATGAAAATCAACTGAATTTAATTTCCAATCCTGAAAAAACATTTTTTCCCTATTTCTTCCAGGCTACTGACAGACTTTAAGGTACATTTAGTGCATGTGTAAGGTTGGACATCATTTTTTCCTCCTCGATACACAGACTCCTTCAAAGTCACCACCTTGTTTGCCATCATCATTGAACACAGTTGGAGGCTAGAATTTAAGAATGTTGATGTTATTGATTATACAGAATGCTTGCAGTAACCTGTTTAGTGGTAAGAGGAGTTAAAGTTGAAGCAACAAAAGTATTAATTGAGAAAAAACAGAGAGTGGGAAAATACTTTGATTGGAGTGGTAGAAAAGAGACAGGAGGCATACCTCCATCAGAGAAAATCAGACTGGCCTCTTAACAAAAAGGCCACCTGGAACAGATTAGAGACTGGTAACTTTACACTGGGTCATAAGTATGGCGTTTCTCCCCATACACTGACAAGGAAAGATCGAGAACATAGACTTTATTTTCAGCACTCAGGAATGAAGCCAGTGCCTTTTGACTCAGCTACATCCCAAACCCTTTTATTTGTTCTATATTTTAATGTTGAGATAAGGTCTCACTAAGTTGCTCAGGCTGGGTGACCATTTGAGATTCTCCCACTGTAGCCTTCCTGCTAGGATTATGAGGTTTGTGCCGCCATGCTCACTTAGAAGACATGTGTTTATCTTTAGTGAGTGACAGGTTATTGATCATAACCTGAAATCCCTGAGTTTCCTGTCACATGAAGGTCACTGCCCTATTTCACTGGGACAGAATAAATGTAATTTACATGTGGGAAGGATATGTTCAGGTATGCACAGCTATGTCTTACCCACTGTTTCAAACACTGTCAACAGCATATATATATTTAACATCGTTCATGTTAAACTCCTTTAAACATATCTGTGCATAGTTATTCTGTCCAAGGTATCTAAATTTGTATAGGGACTATCTCATCATCTGTAATCAAGAGTCTTTTGGGGACAACAATATCAAAATAGTGATTTTTCAGCTGTATTATAAATTTGCTCTGTCTTAAACAGTGATGACTTCAGCAAAATGTTCATGGATTTATTTATTTATGATCAGCAAATGTTTTTCACCACAAATCTTTAATGATTTGCAGACAGAACATTCTCGAAAGGGAAAGGGATCAAGAGATGAAGAAGCAGAAAAGAGGGAGAGGGAAAGGGAGGAAAGGTATAGGGTTGGAAAAAAATTATGATATGTTATGTACGTGTCCCAATTCCACATAAGTAATGTAAACGTTATATACTGCAAATACATATAAAAAAGAAAGGAAAGGAAAGGGAAATAGAAAAGGGATCAAGGGATGCATGGAGTGGGGAGGGACAAAGTGGAAATATGTAAACATGTATGAATGTCCCACAATGAATATAAACATGAATATGCAAAATTATTAATAAACCAACAATTTAATTTTGGGTCTTTTAAAAAGATTTTTAAATACATCTTGTTATATATTCACAATTCCACCTTTAGGTCATTCTAGCAGATCTTTGCTTGTCTCATGATTAGGATGCTATTAAGTGGCATGCATTCACTGTGATGCTGATGGATTTGCTCCTTTAATGTGTGATATAGCTCATAAATTTCAGCATAATACAATTTTTTCAATAGTTTTAGCTCAATATTTTTAACAATAGACTTCTTCATGTCCTTTATGTTTTCATTCCAACCCTGTTTCTGAGAGATATTTTACACTGCAATCTAGTTTTTCCAACAATTTCCCTTTCTGTTCTATAAACATACTTCCCCCTTTTCTCACTGCTACTTGAAGGGATATCTATATGCCTTTTGGACATTTTCAACAATATATTTATACCACAGTGAATAAGGAAAAAATATAATGAGTGATCCATGCATCTTGGTTCTATGTGTGGCATCAGGGGAACATGTTCAACCACCATATGTTGTTCTATTACACTTTATAGATAGGCTTGTTGGGAGAATTTGGGTGCCCTTGAAAACACTGTTTCTGAATTATTTTTTATTTACTTTTGCTTCTGTTTTTACTCCTCAAAATAAAATAAAATAACAATAAATCTGTCACAGTTAAAAGAGCCTTTTTTCTCTTGAGGATACTGAATTATTATTATTATCTTTTTACAGGAAGATTTATTTTGGCTTGGGGCTTCAGGGGTTTCTGTCCATGGTTAGCCAGCTTGCTTGTTTTAGGCCTATGCTAGGCAGAAACATCATGGTGGCAGGATGTAGTAGAGGAAACTGCTTATCTCATGTAGCTAAGAAACAGAAAAAGGACAAAATCGAGAGAGGAAGAATCTAGAGCTAAGTCATACTTCCATGACCCACTCCCTTCAACTAGACCCCACCTCCTAATTTTCTATCACCTCTCAAAAATGCCATCAGATAATGATCTCAGCAGTGGATTAATGGACTGATAAAGTTAGCCCTCATGATTCAGTCACTTCCAGAAGGCTTCATCTCTGAACATATGAGACTTTAGGAGGACATTTTAAATCTAAGCCATTACCTAATTTCTGGAGAGCTAGGCTATTTGGGACAAATCAGACCATTAGCAAGACTAGAGCTATAAGACTGTTACTACAATGCAAAGTGCATACTTTGTCCTGGAATGCAGTGGGGGAGGGCTTTGTATGTTGAATGTACAACATGTTGAGTCTAAATCTATTATGTATTCGTTTTGTCTTTTTGAGACAGCATCTCACTATGCAGTTCACGCTAGCCTTGTGTTCACTCTGTAGTCCCAAGACTGGTCTTGAAATCATAGTGATCTTCATGGCTCAACCTCAGTGCTATGATTACAGGCATGTGCCACTATTCCCAGTTCTGCGTTATGTATATTGAGGATACTAAATTAAATCTAGAGAGGTTGGTTAGGCAGGGTCATTGTGAGCCCTGAAATACAGAGTCATTAAAAGTTGAGGTAGTGAGGAGATTAAGAGAAGGATATGATGTTATATAGAATAAAATAAGGTTACATGGTATACTGTGATCATATCAAATTAGCATAATTCTGTTTTTTGTCTATGTGTGATGATTAGAATATTTGGCACAAATGGGAACTTCTGTTTTTAAGTGATTTTATCTCATATATTTGCTGAAAGTTTTAATGAAAGCTAAAATTGCCTAATAAGGACCAGATAGTTGATAACTTATATTATACTGAATTTGAATCTATAGTTCTGATCTGATAAACTCATTCCAATTAAATATACCTCAGAAAGATAATGGCATGAATAAGCCAATATGGACATGCCATAAGTTACTCAGTTACCCATTCTTTAGCTTAAGGCCTGACTTCATGGATTAGATATATGCAGCTATCCCAAAACATAAGAGATTATTTTATGTGGATGAATTGGGGAGAGGTTGATGAAAGTATTTATTTTCCCATATCAACTCTTGAGAACGAAAATGGACAGATTTTTCTCCCGTTATAGATCCATACTTCAAGTTTAAAAGAATAAATATGCTTGTGAGTAGAACCACAATCTGAAAGCATATATTTGCATATATTTTCTGTCTCTCAAATTGAAAAATAATTTTCTGTATGAACAGAAGAACATCAAGACCTGGTGGTTAAAACACAACTGGCTCGGGGCCAGAGAAATGGCTCAGTAGAATAAGTGCTTCCCTGCAAGCACAAGGGCCTGAGTTCAATCCCTGGTTCTGCAAAATAAATAAATAAATAAATAAATAAATAAATAAATAAATACTAAATAAATAAATACTAAATAAAACACAACTGGCTCTATGAAATAGAAAACTTTTTTTTCTAAAATCAGTTAAAACACAAAAGTAGTTACATCTGGCAAATGGGTAGAAAGTATTGGGAAAGAAAAGATTAATGCTTTGTAGAACACAAATAATTCCTTGGAAATTAAAACTTTTTGTACATAGCTGAGAGGAAAAGACGAAAAGAAAAGTGGAATTTAATCCCTGGCTCCACATGCTGTGCCGGCCCCGCCTCAGGTGCGCTGAGCTGGCAATGGAGTCTGCGCATGGTGCTGTGCACCTGTAATCCCAGCACTGGGGAGGAGGAAATCAGGAGGATCACTATGACTGAGCTGTGAAGTGAGACCCTGCACAAGAAAAGAAAGAAAAGTATAATTTTGGTCTGTTAAGAAAGCAATAGTGAAGACTGCATTTCTTGTAAAAACTTGTGGGAATCAAAGCTCATAAAATTTCATAGCTGTGAAATATTGCTTTCTTATTAAGAAAAATTATTCAAGTAATCATTTAATAAAAAGAGTAATAAAATAACTCTAAAGAAAATTAAAGGGAGAAATTAATAAACCAAGAAGCCACAACTAAGTGGCTAACTAATCAGACAGCTGTAGGCCAAAAAAAGAAATCTGTGAACTTATTCTTTGAAGAGAGAAATTTTTGACAATTTTAATCAAGTGAAAGTTATAAAATTCAAATTAGAAATGGAAGCAATAATGTATCTTTTGATATTTGAAAAGATTTTAAAGAAAGAATAAGTTATATATTTAAAAATAGCTAGAACAAGAATTTTGAATTTTTCCAACATAATGGAAACATAAATACTCAAATGACAGATATGCCAGTTATCCTGATTTGGTCGCCATACTCTGTCTATGTATATTGAAATATTACCTTGTGCTCATAAAGGTGTAATTTATGTCAACTAACATAATTTTAAAAACAAAATATATAAACCAGTGTTACTTTATTTTGTGCAATATTTTAATGTATTAGTTTAAACACTTGTATTATTTGATAGTGCTGTAAGACAAACATAAAGCCAAAATCAGAACTACATGAGAAATTAGAATATAATATACTGTATGTGATATTTCAAAACTATCCCAAAAGAAGAGGGTACTTAATATATGGTATTAGGACTACTAACTCTAATAAAAATTAAATTACTGAAAAACCTATATAAATTCAAGATTATATATTAAAATAAAATAAAATAATATAAATATGCTAGAAGAAATTATAAATGATTATTTATATAATCAGAATGTGAAGAAGATTCTTTCAAGCATAATACCAAAGTCGGATACCATATGAGCAATTTTTGGTACATCAGACTACAAAACAAATTAAAAATTGCAATCAAGAAAATTAGCCGCAAGATATACACTTAGAAAACCTTGAAAGCTTTATGATTAAGGATTTTTTTAAGGCTATATCTGGAATCTTAGAGAAAAGTTCCAAAGCTGTCACAAATAATGTGTCTATAATATTCTTTTATTTTGAAGAAAAAGAACACAATAAAACAGAATTTCAAGAGGTTACTAGTACAGTTACTATAATTAATACATTTATACTGTTGTTTTCATAGTAGTTATTCAGAGTACAGGATACCGACGTGATATCTTGTTCAAACAATATTAGCGCAAACTTCTTACAAACTAAGAGAAACTATTTGTACAATTATGTTATTTGCCTTGCTTACAAATATATTTTTCTTTCCCCCTTCCTTCTTTTCCCTTTTCCTCCATGACAGTTTGTCTTTACATTTGAACAGTTCCTTCCCAATTCACTATATCTATTGTACATTTTGGACTTTATTTACCTGTTCAATTTCTCACATTAGTGAGATAATGTGATGTTTAAACATTATGAGTCTGATTTATTTCGCTTATAAATATGGTCTTGAGTTGCATCCATTTACGTATAAAAGTCTTCAGTTTATCCTTCTTTAGGACTGAATAGTAGTCCATTATATAAAAAAAACACCCAGCACATCTTCTATTATCCAGCCCTTGCTTGATGGACATTTAGGTTTTTTCCAAGATTTAGCTATGAAAAATTATGTTGTGTATTAATTTTTTAATAATCTATTTTCCTATCTTTTCCTTTCCCCCTCTTCCCTAGATCATTTTCTCTCCACCCTCAGGCTACTTTTTTTCTTTCTATTGCCCAACACACACATTCAAATTATTTTTCTTGGACAGTTTTGAGAATTACTTGCAGATGTGTTTTTTCATCTCTAAATATTTTAGTGTGTATTTGCCAAGAAATAGAATTGTGTACATAATTAAAGCACCATTAATAATATACACAATTTTAAAATTGATACAATATTATTTAGTGCACAGATCTTAGTTTTTGCCAGTTCTCCTAATTGAGTGCATTAGGGGCTGGGGAGATGGCTCAGTAGAATAAGCACTTGCCTGGCAAGCACAAGGGCCTGAGTTCAGTCCCGAGTTCTACCAAAAAAAAAATCTACCTAATGGAGTGCTTTATAGCAAAAGAAAATTCAAGGTCAAGTATTGTGTTCAGTTCAAATAAGTTTTGTCATTTGTCTGGAAAATTTCTTGAGCTATTTTGTATTTTATAACTGCTATTTTCAAATAATACATGCTTGTAATTTTGTGTGATTATTTGATTTTGGTGTATTTGATGTTGTTTATGATTGGTTTCAGGTAAAACACTGATAGGAGGAATGCTACAGAGGCGAATTTACATTCTTAGTGTATCTTATCTAAAACATAGCTACTATTGATTGGCCCAATTACTGATAATATTTATTTGCATTGCTTTGTTTAAAGGGTGACCACAAGGAAGAAGTACTATACTTTCACACTATGTGAATGTATTGTTCAAAGAAAAAATTTTGAAAAATGTCAGTATTTGAGGTTAGTTAAATAAATTTGTGCCATACAGAGTGGAATACAATATATCCATTCTAAATAATGTTGCAAGAAAATGATTAGACTATAGGAAGAAGTTCTCTTGTGTAATGTTAAGTGAAAGTAGAATTATATGTCATAGTTATCCTATGTCCTACGTTTTACACATACATATTTGAAGCCTGGATAATAGATTGATTCCCCAGACAGCATTTGGAAATGGGTATGAGAATGATGGATATTTTTTAAGGAATACTTGCTCATTCAAAAAATTAAAATATAGTCATGATACATAGTCATGTGTTTTAGGGTGATACTTTGACACATATATTTAGTCAGTTATCCATTTCATGAGGGAAAGGAAAGAAACAGACTTCAGCCAAGACATAAATTGAGTTACAGCATCAAACAACTCAATAAGCTGCTATCTAACTTCACAGGGATAACTCCTCGTACTCTTCCAGGACAAAAGGAAGGTACAAAGTGGGTATAAAGGGTAGAGGGAAAAAGACAAGAAATGAGAAATTTTTATACCCTTGTAACAATTAGTCATTATATGAAGATTGCCATTGGGAATGTAATAACTTTGGAGTAAATGTTCCTTCAGAGTAGGATGAATGTTGGCAACCATCACCTTTCTAATGTATTGGAGAACAAATGTCTGAAGCAGAATGGGTGATTTAGTACAGTACTCATTATATGCATTATAATATTATTGATGTAATTAATACTTTTTCTTGTATTGGAAGTTGAACTCTGGCCTTTGCACTGAGGGATCAATAGTCTTTCCCCTAGCTCCTTTATAAATTTTGAGACAAAGTTTCACTGTGTTGATAAGCTTTCCAGTCTAGGCAATAACTTTTATTTTGTACTGAAATGAAGATTCTTTGGTTACTAGCAAGTACTTTGTCACTGTGCTACATCCCCAGACTTGATTTCATTTTGTATTTCATATTATTTTATTTCAGTAGATGGTCAAACTAAAAATCCTCTTTCCTTAGTCTGTAAATTTTCTGGGAATACCAGTATGTATCACTGCACTGGGATTCTATTTTCTTGATTTGTTTTGCCTATATAATTCATAAATGTTCTATAATAAACAGGTATGATAATTATGAACAAATTGATACATGATTTTTTTCTAGAAAATAAATTGGTTGCATTTGGAAAATTAATATTGCATTTGCTTGAATTGCATTAGAGATAGTATGGCATAATCAGCCTTGGTGATGTGTGATATTAGATACAAATCTGTTCTGTTTGCTGGCCTTTGGTTTGACCTTTAATATATTACTTAATATAACAGACTTTCGAAGTTCTCATTTGCAGTGGAAAAAGTTCAAAATAGGATGGAGAGGTAAAAATGGCACTATTACTTGATACCTATCTTGAAGGAATGTTGTGAATTTGACATTTAGAGATAATATTGCTAAAGAGCCTGTAACATAGGAAGTCATCAATAAATAGTAGTCATTTATTTCTGTATTCAGTTTATAAATTTCGAAACCTCTGGATTTTGCTATTTCTTTAAAGATAAAATCTGATTTGCAATAATGGTGGTTGGACAAGATATTATGTCGGCTTCTAGTACTATAGACAACCACTAGGAAAATAACAAGGTAGAAAGTATTGATTATTGAATCTTTAATGTAAGTCAGGTATAAAAAATAAGATACGCAAACAGCTACACTCTCTTTATTTAATGATAAGAGACATACGGCATAATAATGTCTGTAAGTATAATATCATGTATGCACCTATTTATATGAGACCAAAACATTATGAAAACAGTTTGAAATGTATTAATTTATCAAATCCATCTTGTCAAGGTATCTTAAAACTGTCTCATTGATATTTGTACTTCAGTAAAACAAAACAAAAAAATAAATAGATAAAGATAAAATCTACCCATTTAATACCTTTCCGGAAATGATCTTACCATTCAAGTCCAAAACGATTAAAAATACAAAATGTTTTCGAAAATGTTCAGGTTTTCAGTCTCAGGATCAGAGGCCAAGCACTTGGAGGTATTTACCTAGCTCCTATTTTCCAACTAAATATTCATACATCAAGCAAATGAACTGGGAGCAAGTGAAAAGCAATAGATTGTGTTCTGTCATGTGTAGAATGACGTTTTAGACTTAAAAGTATATCATTTTTCTTGGTTTTGTTCAATACTACACTTGTTTGAAAAATGCCTCTTTAGTACTGTGTTTTAGGCACTATAGAGTAATAAACTCTTTGCTGAAAATTCAAATTTTCATGATTACTTGTTAAAAAAATTTCTGAGAAAGCACAGTATGATAAATTAAAAGAAAATGTAACTTCAGTTGTTATGCTGGGCAATATTAATTGCAACTAAAGCTTATCAAACTTCATTGTTTTTGGTCACACATTCTTTGTCATTCTCATGACCTCTGAAAATTCAAACTTATTTTTATTCTATAAATTACAATCTCTCTTTAATGCATTTAATTTTCCCACTAAACCATTGACTAAGGTGATGAAAAGAAAGCATACAGTTCAATGTTATGACTAGAAAAAACAACTTCCAACCTATTTAATATTAGATGTTCTCAAGTCCATGGTCTCACTACAAGGAATGTGTTGTGAGCCAAAGGAGAAAGTTAGGAGAGTTTTATTAGAACTCCTAGATTTCCAGAAGGGGCCCTAAGTGGGTGGCCACTGAGGTTCTGTGCCAAGGGTAATTTATACAACAAAATCACAATGTGGTAAAACTGGATCAGACTAGAATCAACCTATAGGATTTCAAGTTGAGTATATACACTTAGCTAGTACTGATCTAATAAGGAACTAAGACACATAGCAAAAGTATATAGCAAGCATTACTCATCATTGACTTTAAGTTATCCATACCTTCTAACCATGGAAAAAGTAAGACATTTCTGGAAAGGCATGGGACTATGGCTCCAGATGTTCTGGTCACACATCTATGCATCTGATGCCTATCTGGGCTCACTGGAGTGGATAATGCTAACTACAATGTAATATCAAGCAGTTCTTTATCCCTAGTGAGGCTTGCAGGCTTCCCTGTTGCATTTCCTTGCGGCCTGGCTCTTCTTCTTTGCCTCCAGCTACAAACGTGTTATTTCTTATCTTTACACTTTCTTAAGGGTCTGATCTCTCTCTAATTGCCTATGAGTTTCTATCTAACTTAGCTGTCTATAAAAATATCAGTATCATTTTGTTGCTCTATTTGATATATTCTGTAATGCTATTTGACACAATCTTAGGATTGAAAGGTGGGAAAGATTGTTCATAGACTTGCAATTCTACTGTTGCATAATTATGATCTTCTGTGTTTGGGAACTAAACCCTTTTTCAAACCTTCCATTCAATTTATCCACATCCATAACTGATTATTTAGACAGTGCATGTAATTCATTTATTCAGACAACTGGTCACTTTGCTAAAAGCAAAGTAGGTCAAACTAAGATAAATGTCTATACACAGCGTTCAGTTAAACTAATTGCTTTATATTACATAGAAGCATAAAATCAATGAATTTTGTGGTTTTAATACATTATTATAGTGTCATATGTGCATAGTGGAATATTAGACGAACTGTATGAATTACCATTTAGTTTCCATGTCAAATTGATCAAAGCCAAGAATATACAGGTCAAACATTATTCTGGGTGGGGCTTTTCTGAAGGCGTTTTTAGATGAGATAACAGCTTTTTAAAATCTATTTTAGTACAGGTCTACAGGGTCTCACTACATAGATGGGACTCATAGTGATCCTCCTGTTTTCAGCCCCCAAGGGCTGAGATTACAGGCATGTGCCACCACGTCCAGTCTTGATTGCCATCTTAGCTTGCCCCAGGGCCAGGGCAAAATTAATATTTAAGTAGGCAGAATAAATGAAGAACATTGCTCTTCTCAGTGTAGGTAGGTCTTATTTAATCAACTGAAGACCTTAATAGAATAGGAAGGCCGAGACTCACCTCAGTAAAACTCCATCCTACCTGAGTAAGAATCCTTCCTGTATGACAGCATTCACCCTGGGGCATAAGTTTTTTTTCCTGCTTAAGGACTTTAATGGAAATATTGGCTTTTCTGAATCTGAAACTTGGCTTTCAGTCTGGAACTCCACTACTGACTCTCCTAGTCCTAATTTGTGTTGGCCTTGTTTGCAGTTCATTTTCCTGGGTTTCTAGCTTCCTACCTTACCCTGCAGATCTGGGGACCTGCTAGGATTTTTGGGGACTACAAATTCTAAATTGAGTCCAGGGAGCATCCATTCTTGCTTTTGCCCAGTGTTGCTGTTGCTCAAGCTGGCCTTAAACTTGTAGTGATCCTCCTGAGGGCTGGGATTACAGGCATGCATCACCATAGCTGGGCAATCATGTAAATCTTGTACTCATTTATTCCTCATGGATAAATGAGACCAATACTTATTTAAAAACTTAATATAGTTCATTTATATTTAAAATTTTTTTCACATTATCTAGTGAATATCCCATAGTTTTCAGTTATAGATAAGTTGGAAAAACTTTTCTCCTGTTTAAAATTGTCCTAGAATTGATGGGGATGAATGCGTTTTATAATAAATAATAAGTTTGTTTCAGAAATGCATGTAAATTTGATGTTTTTAAATTGCACAGTAATTTATTGATGGCCTGAATGAACTGAAAATACATGGGAAATTTAGTAAATATATCACTTTGAACACATTTCTCAAAGTCTTATAGCTTCTTTTTCCCATGTTAAATAAGAGTTGGTTTCCTCATTTACCCAGCAGCCAAAAACAGAACTATAGGCAGTTAGTTGCCTAGGTATCTTAGGTCATACCAAATATGCTAAAAAGTAAAGTACCTCATAAATAGTTCTGAAGAGATGTAATGTAAAAATTATCACTTTAAATATATGTTTGCAGAAATGAAAAGAGAGTGTTTCCTATATAGACATTTTAGCCTCAATTTAGACATATGATTATCAAATAAGGATGGAAGAGGGTATTAACATAAATAGGTCCTGGTAAATACCAGTGCACTACCAAACATTTAAGTATATTATAAATGCATTCAATTTGTCTAACAATTGTACAGTTAAAACTATATATATATATAGTTTTTTACTGTGACTTTTAATTGTCTTTTACTGTGGCTTTTTAATGATCTTTCAACTACAATATAAAGTATGAGCTGGTGTCTTACAATAAAGCACCATATGAAGGACATCTATGTCAGCCACATTTTCTCAATGTGTATCTTGGTTTTGATAATGCTTAAATGATATTGTTAAATAGTTTCACTTCATTAATTCTACTAAGGCCGTAAATAATGGTAAAATTCTCTCTTTCACTGATACTTTCTGCTTGTTCATGGATAAGGAGTCTAAATGTATTTGGTATTCAGTTAGTGTCTCTGTCATTTCCAAAGAACAGGACAATGGTTTGCTAAACTGCTGAACTTTACAAGTTGAGTAAAATTATTCCAAAAGGCTACACTTGAAAGTGTTTCAATAACCAGTTAGTATTCCTGTGACAATCTTATCAATGTTAGAGTAGAGGTTGGAAATTGTCTAACTGCACTTTAATAGAATACCTAATATAACATTGGGGGAAATTATATGACACCTAGAGAAATATTATGTTATTAAAAATCGGAGAAAATTTTAAATGCTTAAAATTATTAATAACATCATCCCGCCTGTGCGCGCCCAGCCCCTGAGACTGGCCAGAGACAACGCGGCCGACTCCGCCATCCTGCTCCATCCCGCCTGCGCCAGCCCAGCCCCTGGGACCGGCCAGAGACAGCGCGGCCAGCTCTGCCATTTTCCGCCATCCCGCCCACGCCTGCACAGCCAGAACCAGCCTGAGACAGTGGCTGACTCCAGCGGCCTCCTGGATCCCGCACCAAGCTCTCCCAGTGAGAGTGAATTTACAGGACTCTCCAGGCTTCCAAGATCAGGGAGAGTGTGGTGAGTCTGAGGAAGAGCCTTTGGTTTCTTCCCACACGCGCAATGCAGATCCCTGTCCCCAACCCCTCCAAGCCAGTGACTGGCCTGAAACATCAGGACCCAGTCACCAACACCTCCCTGGATCCCCTGAACTAAAGGCCACTGTTTGAGTGGGAATTTCCCCGACTCTCTTGGCATCAAAGGTCAGTGAGTGTAGTAATCCAGACCCATCGTGCCTGAGATACATTTCCCAGGGATTACCTGCCCGCCACCCCCCGTGGCCCGGTGACAGCTCCAGGCACACTGTGCCAGAGAAACATTTACAGGTGATTACCGGTCCCACGCCAAAGCCCCACACCCAGTGCAGGTCTGCCTGGAGTGAGAACTCCAAACCTGCCAAACTGGAGGGACATTTCTCAGCAATCCACGGTCCCACGTTACTACCGAAACCCAGCACAGCCTGGCCTGTGAGTGAGGGCTCCAGGCCCACTACACCAGAGGGACCTTTCCCACCCTTCTTGGGCTATGGTCTGTAGACCCGGACCCAGCACAAGCTGGCCGGCTCAGTACAGCCTACTCAGTGAATAAGTTTATCCACTATTCTTTTGTGAGCCCAGAAGACCCACCAAAGCCCAGGCCCACCCACCTGGGGAACGACCTGCCTGACATAGGAGGGCTGATCCCGGGAACCAACAGAGGGGAACCAAAGGAACTGCAGCAAAAAAGGAACTGAACACAACAGCTAGATCCAGGATAGGCATACCCGGAAAATCTCAAACTTAATAGACTGGCACCCAAATCTCATAACAAGCTAAGGTTATAGCTGCACCAAAGCTCTACACC
>PVKA01016660.1:0-47456 GCA_004027165.1 Ctenomys sociabilis | reverse complement strand
TTTTTTTTTTTTTTTTTTTTTTTTTTTTTTTTTTTTTTTTTTTTTGTCTTTTTGAGACAGGGTCTCACTATGCAGTTCAGGCTGGCCTTAAGCTCACTTTGTAGCTCAGGCTGGTCTCGAACTCACAACAATCCTCCTGCCTCAGCCTCCCGAGTGCTGGGATTACAGGCATGCGCCACCACGCCGGGCCAACATTGGAATGTTTTACTCCAGATATTTTTAACTAAAAAGAAACTTATATTTATATAAATGTATAATCACTAACTTCAAAGTGAATCAGAATCTTTCAAAACTAAAAATTCTGCTACATGCAGCATTATTGTTTTTTGCAGAGAGTGGAAAAATAAATAGGAAAGCAAACAGATTAGGGCAGCTGAACAGTCAGAGATAAAGTTATACGTGACTGGCAGTCAAGAGTAAGGGGTGCATCATTGTGAATTCTATTCAGAGACTAAAATGTTCTGCTCTAAACCTTGACTACAATCCTTAAGAAATATTTCACTCCTCTTCCCTGTCAAAATGGTTTAATCTAGTTTACTTAAGCATGTATTTTTTTTTAGTGTCTATCTATCTATCATCTATCTAATTAATGCATTTAACATAATGGAAAAATTATATATATAAATGTTATAACACTCAGAAAAAGTTTCTCTGCACTTAAAAAAATTTTTTTTGCTCTGCATTTTTTAAACTCATGCATATTGTTTCACTGTATAAAACAAAAAGAAGGCCAGAACCTCCTGCCTCCAGTGGGTGGGCAGGCCATCTGTGTGGGACCCGCCACGCACTGGGACCTCCCTCCAGCCAGCGGTAAGGCCTGACGTGGAACCCTGCGGTGGAATTCCCCGCAGAGAGGCGAGGGGCAAGATCTAGCCAGCTAATCCAAAGCAAAACAGCTTGCTGGCGAGCTGCAGTGGTTTCACTTCCATGGGCTGCAACATGTAGAAGTGGAGCACAGCAACCAGAGCCAAGCCAGGCCTAGCTGGATGAGCTGAAATTCGAACTTGATAGATCTGGACCTAGTAACCTGAGAGACAATGCTAGACTCAGATCCATGAGAGCTTATTCTCTCTTTCTCTCTCTCTCTCTTTTCTTTTCTCTCTCTCTCTCTCCTTTTCTCTCTCTCTCAGGGGGCAGGCAACCAGGGTGAAAAATTCTGCCTGGAAGATTCCAGGTCCAACAAGGGGAAGTGATCAGACAGAACTTAGGATAACTAATTTAAATACCAATTCCCAATTTAACACATGCTTACCTATACAGTCATAATGCTTATTCTTATGGTCTAAATACAAACCCATTAATTATAAAAGTTTGTCAATTGCCAAATCTCACTACTCGTTATTAGTGTTGCTAATTATACTTCTTCAAATACAAAACTGTAACTGCCTTAACCAAATAATCTCTCTTGGGTAATAATATTGGTAGGCGCTAAGGTACTAAACCTCTACAACAAAAATTAAAGGACACTGCTCTACAAAATGAAGAAGACAAGGAGCAAAACACAGTCTCAGGCACCAAGCCCACCCAGAAAAAATGCAGAAGACACTAGTATAGAAGAAATTGGAAATCACATACCTGAAATCTCTTAAATAATAGCGTCTGAAGTAAAGAAACAGTTGCAGAAAGGTATAGAGGATATCAGATCAGAAATAATTGCTAAAGTAAAAAAGAAATGATAAATATAATAAAAGAATTATGAAATGCTTCTAAAGTAGACACTGATAAAAAAAGAGGAGAATGAAAAAATGATGGAATCCTTGAATGAGCAATATAGGAAAGAAATAGAATGAATGAAGCACATTCAAAGAGATATACAGGAAATTAAAAACTCAATCACAAGCTGGCAAAACCATTTGAATGAAATGAAGATAGACTTTCAGACCCTGAAGACACCACTGCAGCTAGGGAAAAGGTAATAAAAGATCTCTCAGTAACAACTAGGATGCAGGAAAGAACAATTCAACATCTGAAAGAGAATGCAAAGATTAACAACATAAGAATAATAAGCATCAATGAGAAAGAAGGACTCAATACAAACAATATATAAAATATGGGCAGAAATAATATTGCAAAACTTCCCAAATATGAGGAAACAATCTAACATTCAGTAACCAATGCATATAGAACTCTAAATAACATAAACCCAATTAAAGCCAGTCCCAGACATATAATAATCAAGATCACACAAATTCAGCACAAGAACAGTATACTAAAAACTGCTAGAGAAAAGAAACAGATTACACCTAGAGGAAAACCCATCAAAACAATGGCAGATTTCTCTTTACAAACATCAAGTCAAGAACAGCATTGCGCAAAGTACTTCAAGTCCTGCAAGAAAACAAATTCCAATCCAAACTGGTATACCCTGAAAAACTCTTTCAAATTTAGTGGGGAAGTGAAACACTTCCATGACAAAGAACAACTAAAGAATTTCATGATGACAAAGGCAGCCTTACACAGTCTACCAAAAGATATTCTAGAAGTATCAAAACAACCACAACTCCACAAATGAGAATGGAAAGAACCCACCAAATAGGGCAAACACTTAAACACAGGAGAAAAATAGGTAAGAAACTGCAAGAAAATAACATGTCAAACGTAAGTCAATACATCTCTGTTATAACCATCAATGTAAATGGACTCAATTCACCAATTAAAAGAAATAGACTGGTGGAGTGCATTAGGAAGCAAAGTTCAACAATATGCTGTTTACAAGAAACACACTTAATTCGTGAAGAAATTCATAAGCTGAAAGCCAAAGGATGGAAAACAATACTACATACCCCAGGACCTCAGAAAAAAGCATCAGTAGCAATCCTGTTCACATACAATCTGAACTTCAAACCAAGAATTGTCAAATGAAATAAAGAAGGTGACTACATACTCTTTAGTGGAAAAATACAAGAGAAAGAGGTATTAGTCATAAATATATATGCCATAAACATGGGAGAACCCAACTATATAAGACAAATATTTTTGTTTTTTAAATATAAAACAAATCTTAATCGACAAGAAAAATCTAATTTCTAATACCACAATCTTGAGTGGCGTTTGAGCTGAGGGTCACATTGAGCTGCTTGCTGCTTCAGGGCATATTTAGGGAGTCAGCACAATGGCAGAAGACATCAAGACCAAAATCAAGAACTACAAGACCTCCCCTTTTGACAGCCGCTTCCCCAATCAGAACCAGACCAGGAACTGCTGGCAGAACTACCTGGACTATCACCGCTGCCAGAAGGCAATGACTGAAAAAGGGGGTGATATCTTTGTCTGCAAGTGGTACCGGCGAGTGCACAAGTCCCTCTGCCCCATATCCTGGGTCACAAACTGGGACAACTGCCGAGCTGAAGACACATTTCCTGGCAAGATCTGAACTGACTCTACCTGTTTCTCTGTCCTCTGTTCGTCTCCTGGTGGTAAAGGGGAACCTGGATACAAGATGGTCCTACCCTGGGACCCTGAATCATGACTTAACTCACAATAAAAGCTCTGTGGAAAAGTAAAAAAAAAAAAAAAAACCACAATCTTAACAGGAGACCTTAACACCCCTTTATCCCAAAAAGGATAGGTCAAGCAGATAAAAAATTAGCAAAGAGGTAGCAGAATTGAACCAGACCTTTCAACAAATGGACTTAGTGGACATATTATATACAGAGTGTCCACCCAAGCACATCTGAATACAAATACTTTTCAGCTGCACATGGGATGTTTTCTAAAATAGATGACATACTAGCCCGCAGATCATGCTTAAGCATATGCAAGAAAACAGAAATTTTCCCATGCATATTATCTGACCACAGTGTAATGAAACTGGAAAAAAAATGGCAAAAGAAAACACAACAACCCATAAACATATGGGAATTAAATTACACCCTCTCAGCAACCAATGAGTGACAGATTATTTTTTTAAACAATATCTAAATTCAACAAAAATTCAAGCACAACTTATCGGAATTTGTGGGATGTGATGAATGCAGTTTGTAGAAGGAAATTTATAGTTATAAATCACATATTAGGATAATAGAAAGGGAACAAATAAATACCCTAATGCAGCACCTCAAACATTAAGAAAAAGAAGAGCAAACTATATTCAAAGCCCCCCAGAAGGAGGAAATTATAAAGATTAGAGCAGAAATTAATTTCTTGAGATGAAGAAAACAATAGAAAGAATTAATGAATCAAAAAGTTGGTTCTTTGACAGATTAAATAAAATTGATAAGTCCCTGGACAACTTCATCAAAAATAGGAAAGAAAAAACTCAAATTCAAATGATAAGTAATGAAAACTGTGAAATTACTATAAACTGTGTGGAAATACAGAAGATCACCAATAGCTACTTTGAAAATCTTTACTCTCACAGAATTGAATATACAGAAGAAATGGGTATATTTCTAGAATGACACAAATTACCAAGACTAAATCAAGAATATATAACAACTCTTAATAACCCAAAAACAGCCAATAAAATTGAAAATGTAATAAAAAAAAAACTTACCAACAAAGAAAAGCCCAGGTCCGATGCATTTTCAGCTGAATTCTACAAGAAATTTATAAAAGATATAGCTCCTATACTCCTCAAACTCTTCAATAAAATTGAAAAGGAAGCAATCCTCCCAAAATCATTCCTGGAGTCAAGTATCATACTAATACCAAAACCAGAGAACATTCAACTAAAAACTGCAGGTCAATCTCCCTCATGATCATAGATTTAAGAAATCCTTAATAAAATCCTAGCAAATAGAATACAACAAATCATTATGAAGATTCCATCACATGATCAGGTAGGATTCATCCTAGGGATGCAAGATTGGTTCAACATATGCACTTCTACCAATGTAATATGCTACATCAATACAGCCAAATCAAAAAGCCACATGATCATCTCAATTGATGCAGAAGATGCTTTTGACAAAGACTATCACTCATTCATGATCAAAATCTTGCAGAAAATTGGAATAGATGGCCACTACTTCAATCTGATAAAAGTTTTCTATGACAATCCAACTGCTAACATAATTCTAGATGGAGAAAAACTGAAATATTTTACTGTCAGATTAGGTACAAGACAAGGATGCCCTCTATCATCCCTCATATTCAATATAGTTCTGGAATCATTAGCTAGAGTTATTAGACAAGACAAATAAAAGGATTAAAATAGATACAGAAGAAGTTAAACTATCATTATTTGAACATGACAAGACACTCCGCTTGAGAGACACACACAAAAAAAATCCACCAAGAAGCTACTAGAATTAGTACACAAATTCAGTAGCATAGCGGTTACAAAAACTAATACTCGAAAGTTAACAGCATTCCTGTACACAGATAACAAATACAATGAAAGAGAAATTAGAGAAATAATACCCTTTACAATAACACTGTGAAAAATGAAATACTTTTGAATTAATCTGACTAAAGAAGCAAAACATCTATTTAATGAAAATTACAGTACTTTGAAAAAAAAAGTATTGTAGAGGATTCCAGAAAATGGAAATATATTCCTGGCTCCTGGATAGGAAAAACCAACAGCGTGAAGAAGATCATACTCACAAAATTGTTGCACAGATGTAATATAATCACCATCAAAATACCAGCAATATACCTCACAGATCTAGAGAAATCATTTCTAACATTTATTTGGAAGTAGCAAAAACTTAGAATAGCAAAGGCAGTTCTGGGCAACAAAAGCAAGGCAGGAGGCATTACAATTCCTGTCTTCAAATTATACTACAAAGCTACTGTGATAAAATAAGAATGGTACTGGCAGGAAAACAGAGGATCCGTGGAATGGATTAGAGGATGAAGATACAACTACAAACACACTCAGCCATCTTAATTTCAACAAGGGGTCAAACATGTTTACTAGAAGAAGATAGCGTCTTTAACAAGTGGTGCTGGATAAACTGGCTCTCTACATACTGAAAATTAAATCTTTCACCATGCACTAAAGTTGAAATGGATTAAAGAGCTAAATATTAAAATAGAAGCACTAAGCCTCCAGGAAGATAAAGTAAGTGGAAATCTTGAACACTCAAGGTAGATAAACATTTTATGAACAAAAATAAAACTGCACCAAAAATACTTCAAAGAATTAGCAACTGGGACCTCCTCTTATTCAGGAGTTTCTGAATGAGAAACTTGCTTTCATCAAAAGAAATTACCAACAAAATGAAAAAACAACCCACAAATTTGAAATAAATTTTAACTTATTAGTTAAGTTAGCACTCAGACAAAAGTCTGCTCTTTAGAATTTATGAAGAATTAAAAAACATTTGAGTCTGAAAATTTAAAGACCCAATCCAAAAATGGATATCTGAGGTGAATACATACTTCTCAAAGGAAGATATATAAAGGCAAATAAATATATGAAAAAATGCTCCACATCACTAGCCATTCAAAAAATGCAAATTAAGACAGCATTGAGATACCATCTCACCCCAGAAAGAATGGCTCTCATAAAAAAAATCAACCAACAACAAGTGTTGGAGAGGTTGCAGGGAGAAGGGAACCCTTCTCCATTGCTGGTGAGAACGTTGACTGGTGCAACCATTATGGAAATCAGTGTGGAGACCCCTTAAAAATCTAGGCCTGGAAATCACATTCAATCCATATATTCCCCTTCTGAGAATTTTCCCAAAAGAATTGAAAACATCATATCATAGTGATATATGCGCACCTATGTTTACAGCAGCACAATTTGTGATAGCCAAATCTTGGAAACAACCCAAGTGCCTGTCACCTGAGGAATGGATGAAAAAGGTGTGGTGTTTTTATACAATGGAGTATTACTCAGCTATAAAGAAAAACAAGCTCAAACCTTTGTATGTAGGCGGATGCAATTTGAAGCTATAGTCATTAGTGAAATAAACTACACCCACATGTGTAAATATTGCATTGTCTCCCTAGTATAAGAACTCAGAAAAAGAAGTAAAAACTGAAAGGTATAACACAGTTAAACATAAAAAAAAGAGAACTTAAAAGATTAAACAATAAAATGAGAGAAAGGCAAAAAGGAAATATGATAGGGGCAAAACCATACATTTATATATAAGACAGATAAGGCAATGGTCTTAGGAATCTTCGTCAGATTATTGAAAATAGCAGTTAATGGGTAGAATTCTCGCACTGACTAGCTCTATATGCTAGTGTCTGTGAACTAAACAACTACAATGAGGACAGCAATGTGTAAAACTAAAACCATGATTGAAATACCTGTCATTTTGGTTTTCTAAATGTATACTATTTCTAATGTCACATCAATTATTACTATACTCTTTAAAGTAAATGTTTGTTTTTAAAAAAGTAACACAAGAAAATGAGAGACAAGAAAAAAATTAAGAGTTCTTAAACGCAAGTGGCAGTATTCAATCATATGTCCCATTTTGCATCCCATTTTGCATCTGTTAATCCAAGCAACAGATTTGATGTTAAAAATAGATAATACAGGGCTGACTCCGCCATGTTCTTGGGTCCCGCCCGCGCCACGCAGCCCAAGAGACCGGCCTGAGACAGCGGCTGACTCCAGCGGCCCCTTGGATCCTGCCCCAAGCTCTCCCAACGAGTGGGAATTTGCCCGACTCACCAGGTTTCCCAGATCAGCGAGTGTGTGGTGAGTCTGAGGCAGAGCCATTGGCTTCTTCCCATGCGCGCTACCCGGATCCCTGCCCCCAACCCCTCCAACCCAGTGACGGGCCTGAAACCTCAGGACCCACTCACCAGCACCTCCCCGGATCCCCTGCCCCAAAGCCCGCTGAGCAAGTGGGAATTTCCCTGACTCCCTCGGAATCAAATTTCAGTGAGTATAGAACTCTAGGCCCGCAGGGCTGGAGAGACATTTCCCAGGGATTACCTGCCCCCCCCAACCCCCCAAGCGGCCTGAAACCAAGTGCAGCTCGGCCGGTGAGAGCTCCAGGCCCACTGAGCCAAAGAAACATTTCCCATGGATTGCCAGTCCCACCCCACAGCCAGAAACCCAGTGCAGCCCGGCCTCTGAGTGAGGGTTCCAGACCCACTGTGCCAGAGGGACCTTTCCCAGCCTTCTTGGGCTCCAGCCTGTAGACCCGCACCAAGCACAGGCTGGCTGACCCAGTACAGCCTACCCGGTGAATAAGATCATCCACTATTCTTTTGGGAGCCCAGCAGACCCACCAAAGCCCAGGCCCGCCCACCTAGAGAGCGACCTGCCTGACACAGGAGGGCTGACTCCGGTAATTTTCCTGCTCCTTGCCCCAAAGCCAGCCAAGACAGTGGGAATTTTCATTACTGGCTCTGCGTCCCAGTTCGTTTGTGCTCGTTTGACCAGGGAACCAACAGAGGGGAAGCACAGGAGCTGCAGCAAAAAGGAACTGAAAACAACAGCTAGATCCAGGATAGGCATACCTGGATAATCTCAAACTTAATATACTGGAACCCGAATCTCAGAACAAGCTAAGGATATAGTTGCACCAAAGCTCTACACCAAAGGTCAGTGCTATACAAAATGACAAAGGTCAGTGCTATACAAAATGACATAGACAAGGAGAAAAACGCAATCCCAGACCTCAAGTCCACCAGTAAGGGCAGAGGATATTAGCTCAGCTGAATGAATTAACAGATACAGTAGCAAAGGAACAACAGCAGAAAGGTATAGAGGAAATCAGATGAGAAGTAATTCCCAAATTAAAAAAGAAATATCTGAATACATAGTATCTGAAATACTCAATTCCAGAAACATTAGGTGGAAAAACAATGCTCATCCAGAACGAGTGCAGAGAGCACTATTCCAGCTGAAATGTATGAAATAATAGCATCTGAAGCAAAGACACAACAGAGGAAAGGTCACGAGGAACTCAAAGCAGAAATAATTTCTGAAATCAAAAAAGAATTCTTTGAAAAAAAAGAATTCTTTGAAATCATAGCATCTGAAATACAGAAACAAGTCCAGAAATATAGAGAGGAAAACCAACTTAGAAGAAACACTGCAGAAAAAAAAATTAATAATGACCTCTAAAGAAGACACGGATAAAAAAAATTGAGATCAGAAATATAATAGATTCCTTGAAGGAGCAATACAGAAAAGAAAGAGAATGCATGAAACAGAGTCAAAAAGATATAGAAGAAGTAAACATATCAATCACGAATCTACAAAACTGTTTGAGTGAAAGCGAAGATAGAGATTCAGATCTTGAAGACGCTGGTGCGGCTAGTGAAAAGATGACAAAGGATCTCTTAAAAACAACGAGAATGCAGGAAAAAATAATCTATCACCTGCAAGATGACGCCAGGATGAACAATGTGAGATTAATTGGTATCAACGAGAATGAAGGAGTCAATACAAATGATATAAAAAGAATTTGGAGAGAAGTAATTGCAGGAAACTTCCTAAATATGAGGAAACAATCTAACATTCAGGTCACCAAAGCATACAGAAAACCAAATAACTTCAACCCAAGTAAAAACACAGTGAGACATATAATACTTAAGATCCCAGAAATCCAACACAAAAATAATATACTGAAAGCTACTAGAGAGAAGAAACAAATCACATTCAAATGAAAACCAATCAGAATTACAGCCAACCTCTCTACACAAACAATGAAGGCAAGGAGAGCATGGAGCAGAGTTCTTCAAATCCTGCATGAAAACAAATTCCAGCCTAGACTACTACACCCTGGAAAACTCTCTTTCAGGTTTGATGGAGAGGTGAAATACTTCCACGACAAAGAACAACTAAAGCATTTCATGATGACAAACCAAGCCTTCACAAGCTGCTGAAAGATGTTCTAGAGAAAGACCACAATGACCAGAACTCCATGAATAAGATTGGAAGGAACCCACTAAACAGGACAGGATACAAACGAGTAAACAACACCAAGTAAATATCATGACAAACATAAGTCAGCACATTTCAATTACAACCATCAATGTAAATGGGCTCAGTTCTCCAATTAAGAGAAATAGACTGGCACAATGAATTAGGAAACAAAATCGAACAATATGCTGCATACAAGAAAGACACTTAACTCAATAGGACATTCATATCCTCAAAGCCGAACAATGGAAAACAATACTACATGCCCCAGCACCTCAGAAAAAAGCAGGAGTAGCAATTCTGTTCTCAGACAGTCTCAACTTCAAATCAAGAATGATCAAACGACACAAAGAAGGCCACTATATATTGGTCAGGAGAAAAATTTAACAGCAAGAGGTAACACTCATAAATATCTATACACCAAACACAGGAGCACCCAACTATGTAAGACAAATCTTAAGGGACATGAAAAACCTAATGTCTAAGAACACTATCTTAACAGGAGACCTTAACACACCCTTATCTCAAAAAGATAGATAAACCAGACAAAAAATTAGCAAAGAAGTAGCAGAACTGGACCAGAGCTTGGAAAAAATGGACCTGGTGGATATATACAGAGTGTTCCACCCAACCACAGCTGAATACACATTTCTTTCAGCTGCACATGGGTCATTTTCCAAAATAGATCACATACTACTCCACAGGTCATGCCTAAGTATAGGCAAGAAAATAGAAATCATCCCATGCATATTATCTCACCACAGTGCAATGAAACTGGAAATAAATGACAAAAGAAACCAGAAAAACCTGCTAAATTCATGGAAACTAAAGGACACCCTACTCGGCAATCAATAGGTCACAGAAGAAATTAAACAAGAAATTCAACAATATTTATAATTCAATGAAAATTCAAGTACAACTTACCGGAATTTATGGGATGAGATGAAAGCAGTTCGTAGAGGGAAAATCATAGCTATAAACTCACACATTAGGAAAACAGAGTGGGAACAAATTAGCACCCTAATGTTTCACCTCTGACAACTAGAAAAAGAAGAGCAAATGAAACCCAGAACCAATAAGATATAACAACTCTCAATGAGCCAATAACAGTTCATGAAATATGAAACGTAATAAAAAGCCTACCGACAAAGAAAAGTCCAGGTCCTGACAGATTCACAGCTGAAATCTACAGGAAATTTATAGAAGATATAATCCCCACTCCACAAACTCTTCAATGAAACTGAAAAGGAAGCACTCCTCCCAAAATCATTTCTGGAGGCAAGTATAATATTGATTCCAAAACGAGGGAAAAACACAACTGAAAAGGAGAGCTACAGGCCAATCTCCCTCATGAACATAGACGCAAAAATACTCAACAAAATCCTGGCCAATAGAATATAGCAAATCATCAAGAAGATCATACACCATGACTGGGTAAGATTAATCCCAGGGATGCAAGGATGGTTCAGTATTCAAAAATCTATAAATGTAATACACTATGTCAACAAACTGAAATCTAAAAACCACATGATCATCTCAACTGATGCAGAGAAAGCCTTTGACAAAGTCCAACACTCATTCATGTTCAAAGTCCCACAGAAAATTGGAATAGATGGACTCTACCTTAACTTAATAAAAGCCATCTATGACATCCCAAAAGCTAATATAAACCTAAATGGGGAAAAACTGAAATCTTTTACTCTTAAATCAGGTACAAGATAAGGATGTCCTCTATCACCCCTTCTATTCAATATAGTCTTGGAATCGTTAGCAACAGCCTTTGGAAAAGAGAGAGAAATAAAGGGAATAAGAATAGGTAAAGAAGAAGTTAAACTATTACTCTTTGCAGATGACATGATACTTCACTTGGAAGACCCCAAAGATTCCACCGAGATGCTACTAGAACTGAAACGGAAATTCAGTAGTATAGCAGGATACAAAAATCAGTACTCAGAAGTGAATAGGATTCCTCTACACAGATAACAAGCATACTGAGAGGGAAATAATAGAAAAAATACCTTTTACAATAACACTGCAGAAAATGAAATACCTTGGGATTCACCTAGCCAAGGAGGTCAAAAATCTTTTCATGGAAAATTTTAACACCCTAAGAAAAGAGATTATAGAGGATTTCTGAAAATGGAAAGATATTCCATGCTCCTGGATAGGAAGAACCAACATTGTGAAGATGGCCATACTCCCAAAATTGCTGTACAGATTTAATGCAATCCCTATCAAACTGCCACCAACATACCTCCCAGACATAGAGAAATCATTCCTAAAATTTATTTCGAACCACAAACGACCTACAATATCAAAGGAAATCTTGACCAATAAAGACAAGGTAAGAGGCATCACAATTCCTGATTTGAAATTATACTACAAAGCCACTGTGATAAAAATCAACATGGTATTGGCAACAAAATAGACCTGAGGATCAATGGAATAGATTAAAAGGTGCAGAAGCATCTATGAACACACTCATCCATCTGGTCTTCGACAAAGAGGCCAATCATTCTTACTGGAAGGAAGATAGCCTCTTTAACAAATGGTGCTAGAAAACTTGGCTTTTTACAGCTGAAAACTAAAACTCGACCCAGCTCTATCATCATGCACTAAATTAAAATCAAAATGGATTAAAGATCTAAACATTAAAACAGAAATGCTCAATCTCCTGGAAGAGAAAGTAGGAGGAAATCTTGAAGATATAGTGGTAGGTAAAGAATTTATGAACAAATATATATTTGCACAGGAAGCACTTGAAAGAATCAACAACTTGGATCAACTCTTCTTGAGGAGCTTCTGCACCTCAAAAGAAATCGTCAGCAGAGTGAAAAGACAACCTATAAATTTTGAAAAAATCCTAACTAATAAGCAATCAGACAAAGGTCTGCTCTCTAGAATATATAAAGAACTAAGATAATAACAGGGCCCTCAAATTTAAAGACCCAATTCAGAAATGGGCATCTGAGATGAATACACACTTCTCAGAGGATGAAATTAAAGAAGCGAATAAATATATGAAAAAATGCTCCACATCACTAGTCATCTGTGAAATGCAAATAAAAACAACGCTGAGATACCATCTCACTCCAGAAAGAATGGCTATCATAAGGAAATCAACCAACAACAAATGTTGGAGAGGTTGTGGGGAAAAGGGAACACTTCTTCACTGCTGGTGGGAATGTAGACTGATACAACCATTGTGGAGGTCAGTGTGGAGACTCCTCAAAAGAGTAGGACTGGAAATCCCATTCAAGCCAGCTATCCCCCTACTGGGAATTTTCCCAAAGAACTGAAAACATTGTATCATAGTGATATATGTGTACCTATGTTTATAGCAGCACAATTTGTGATAGCAAAATCTTGGAAACAACCAAGATGTCCATCACATGAGGAATGGTTGAAAAAAATGTGGTTTTTTTTATATAATGGAGTATTACTCAGCTATAAAGAATGATACAGCTTGAAGCATTTATATTGAAGTGGATGCCACTTGAACATATACTGATAGGTGAAATAGAACAGACACACGTGTAAATATCATATGGTCTCCCTAGTATAAGAAGCGAAAAGAGGAAATATAAATAGAAATGTACAAAAACAACTAAAAATAATTGAGTCAGGTAAGGCAAAGTGAATGGCATATGCTTCAGGATAGTAATCAGCTTTTCTTCTGAATGGTTAACAACCAAAGTTCACAGATCAAAATTGGAGAAATAGAAGAGCAACAAGGCCAGCCAACATGTTGGACCTAGTCTTTCAAGGTTAGTGAAGACTCAGGACATAGAAGAACCTGTACTGCAACATCATGAAACTCAGTTGGGCTCCAAATTTTCTGAACAAGGAGATTATGGAGCCACAGGGGAAAGAGATCAAAGTTCTGTAGAGTGCCTGGGGAGAGTCACATGGAGAGAAAACTTTCTCTTAGGCTCTCACAGAGAGCAAACTGGTCAGCATTGGTCATGACTCATCCACATGGATGACACAGACAAAGGACTTACAGAATAAGGTACAGAACTACAAGATAAACCCTGAGGAGACTTCACTGACCTCATAAGAAACAAAAAGTACATATCTTGGTATGTAGGTCTTGCTCTATCTAGGTCTTAACTATCCAGCAGAAAAGTATAAAAATGAGGTGTACACTGCGGGGCCATAATAATAAGTTGAGGTGTAAATGCTATGGTCGACAACTTCTTCAGATAACTCACTATTGTGGAATGCTGGACTGTGTTGGATTGTGTCATGCAGTTCAGGCACCTAAATTAGTTGAATGACAATGGAGTGCCCATCTTTGACAGGTGTAGACAAAGGACGGGGCATAGAATGGAATAAACATGATGTGTGTGTATGGACAGTACAGTTGAGATAGATAACGCTGTGCTTCTACATAATTCTATGAGAGGCAAGACTTGCACTAATGGTGGTTGGACAGGATATTATGTTGGCTTCTAGTACTATGGACAACCACTAGGAAAATATCAAGGTAGAAGGTATTAATTATTGAATCTTTGATGTAATTCTGGTATAAAAAATAAGATATGCAAACAGCTACATTCTCTTAATTTACTGATAAGAGACATATGATATAATAATGTCTGTAAGTATAATATCATGTATGCACCTTCTATGATACCAAAACATTATGAAAACAGTTTGCATTGTATTAATTTATCAAATCTGTCGTGTCGAGGTATCTTAGAACTGTATCATTGATATTTGTACTTCAATAAAAGAAAAAATAAAAAAAAATACTAATTAAGAATTATCAACTTGAAAAAAAATAGATAATACATCTGTCACTGTTAATCAGCTATTTTTGTCTTGAAAATCTGTAACATGAATTGTTATATGTTACCCTGTTTTTGCCTTTGTTTTTGCTTCTCTAACTCTTGTTTTTACTCTTCAAAATAGAAGAAAATTATAATAAAAAGAGAAAAGAAAGAATACAAGTATGATCCATACTCAGTTTACTGCCTACTGTGGAATACTGCAAAATTCCATAGTAAGTGTTATTATGTATAAATATAATCCTTATAGCAACAATAGTGAATATGAATTCAGTAAAATCCCAGGCCACCGGTATTTTCAAAGAAAAAAAAATGCAATACTGCTGTATTTCTCTTAAGTTTTATAAGAAAGGTTAATATTTTTGATAATACCTTGGCTGTATGCTTTTATTTTTGAAATATTTGTTTAAATAGGGTGACACCGTTAAAACAAAAGGCAAAAAACATACACCAGGAGTTTTTCAGGAACCTTTTAATTAACTAGTAAAATATGCTTTTTTTGCCCTCCCTATTGAAATGCATACTGGATTCCATGGTTTTTTAAGCCATAAAATCAAATGTAACAGTTTTCAATGACACTTTAAAATGATTAAAAATTCCATGAAAATAACTATTTTTAAAACACATAAAGAATTGAGTTATTTCAATGTAGCTAAGAATTGGTGATTCAAACATTAAAGCAATAATTTCTAGAACCTGTTCAGAAACATTAAAATTACAGAAATTGGGGAATCTGCTATTGACTTTCAGAATTTGATCCTACTACCTGATAAAATTTATATTTCCCTATTGGTCGCTAGCATATATTAATACTAATTATGACAGAAAATGTCTTCCAGTGAATACTACTTACCATACCAAAATCTAAAAATAAGTGGCAGTCTTTATAGACTGACCTTGGCAGATACAAAAGTTACATTTCTTGTTATATAGGTCTTGCTTTATCTTGGTCTTAATCACCCAGCAGAAAAGTATAAAAGTGAGGTATAAAAAGTAAAGCCACATTAATATGATAAACTGTTAAAGGCTCAAGTCAAGAACTTCTGACATTGCTAGTCCCATGGATAACCCACTACTATTATGCGCTACTGGACTATATTGGATTATTTTGCTGAATTTACACACCTACAATATTTAAAAGGCAATAGAATATACTTCTCTGACAAAACTAAACAAAAAATAGGAATACAAATGAAGGACCATTTTGTATCTGTATATACAAAATAGTTAGGATAGATATAAGCTACTTTCTCTTAATTCAATGAGAAGAAAGATATGTACCAAGAGTGTTTGGACAGGACATCATGTCTGTACCTTGTACTATGAATAACCACTACAAAGACAACAATATGCAATGTATTAATTATTGTAACTGTCCTACTGACCTGTTTTGAAACTGTCTCATTGCTATTTGTTTCTCAACAAAATAAAAAAAAAAAAAAAGAAACATGGTAGGATGGTACAGATTTGCTGAGTGTATTTTTATGTGAATATAAGCTTCTGAGAAAGTATTCAGAAAAACAAAGTTTTGCTGGATAAATTAGGACCCAAATCACAAGAAAGAATGAAAGACTGCTTTTATTTTACTATCTGTTCTAAAATCATGTTTACATAGCTAGCATCACAGAGCTACTATACTTGGGCTATAATCGATGCCTTTACGCTTTTCCCAGGCTCCTCATCCACATACCCCAACTGGATAACTCCAGAGAGCACCATTAATGTTCTGATTATGTGCTCTGGGGTACAGGCATTCCCATGGCATGTGTTATGATCTGTGCCACCCACGGCTGCACAGGATGGGCCACCCCATACTACTTATGAGTAATGTAAGCAGCACAACATCAGCCATTAAAATTTCACTGTCATCACATTCTGATGTAGGATTTCTTTCACCTTATAAAGTCCACACACATGCATCTCACAGTGCTCACTACTGGACACCTTGGCCACTAGGCTGTCTTCTAGCTAGGTTTAGTTTTCTTTCCCCTTTTCCGGGAAGATGGCAGATGAAACTCTGGGAGATTTTCCTGCTCTTGGCATGTATGGATTCTGTGCAGGCCAGGCTCAATGCTGCTCAGTAGTAAAGCCACATCTCCAGCTGCTTCACCAGCCCTGTACTGCAGCAGATCCTACAGAGGCCACTCATTCACCCCAGAGTCCTGTGGGAAGCCTAACGGGGCATCCTTCCCTTATGCTATGTGCTGGTTGAGACAGAGCAGGCTCATGGCTAATTTCTTTTGAAGGCTGAGTTAGCTCTCTCAGGTTTCACTTACAGCTCTGCCCTTTATTAGAACCCAGTTGTGTATCCTATTGGCTGGGCTGGTTTTGATAGCTTTCATTAAAAGCTAATAAATACTTGTATTCAAAGCTCTGACTCCCTCTAATGACTATAGCTTTGCTACTGGGTCAGATTTGTCCTTTTACCAACGGTACCAATTCCTGCCAATGATCATTTGATTCTTGATGAAAAGACTTCTGTTGTTGCATTCATATCCTCTGGGCATCCCTGGGTTCCTGGAACCATAGCTCTGGTTCTGTATCTAGGAGCTCCCTTGATAATGGTTAGCCAAACATGTCTAAATTCCTCATGATCTCAAAATGAAACTCTCCTAACAAGTCATTTCATATTGTGAATACTGGAAATTTTAAGAAATCATGTCCTTTGCTGCCAACTTTTTTCCCTGATTTGTAACAAATTATGTTTCAAAAAGCCCCACTTCATCATATCTCACCATTCTGTGAGTGATGAATTAAGGTATGATGTACAGGTGGGTGATGCTTTTGCTCCATGTGACGTAAACTAGGATAACTCCAATATTGGCAAGGCATATAAGCTGGTGTAGAGGGATGCAGAGAGTTTCTTGCATACAATTGGCACCTATTGGGGACAGCTTGGGGATTCTGATTAAAGTGATTCCCTGTGCTCTCCCTGGTGTGGTGCTTTCAAGATCAGCAACAGTTCTTTCATGGTAGTTCCAGACTGTTTGACAGAAGGATACAAAGTGGACAGTGGGTTTTTTTAGGTGTGGGCCCAACTGTACTACCATAGCACTACTTGTGCTGTATTCTATTTGCTGAGGAAGTCACAGAAAAATGTCTAGGTTTAATGGCAAGCAACACAGAACCTAACTATATACATCTCAGATGCAAATTTGATGAAACGTGTCAAAAAGTTAGGATCATTGGTAATCTAGTGCATCCTGCCTTATTTTACAGAAGCTAAGTAAGAGTTACCTCTTTTAAAAATCATAGATCACAGAGTAATTGTCTCTCCTTTAAAACTAAACATCAGAACAAATGGACAATAAAGCTTCTTTTTTTAATGAAAAAGCAGAAATGGCCAACACACCATTTATATCTAATCTTAGATGGTCTTATATCAAGAATTCTAGATGGTCATTTTAGCCTTAGTTGTATCTATAGTCGATGCTATACAAATACAATATGAAAAGTTTTAAGAATTAGACAAGCAAAGATTCTCTGACCAGTGACTATATTCCTCAGCAATGCAAACTCCAATTGCAGTATAAAAAAAGACATAGGTTAAAATTTAAGTTTAAAGGCCCATTTTGAGCAAACTAGAAAAAGTAGCCAATATCCAGAGAAAAGTCAAACCAAACTCAAGATCCAAACTCTCCATCATCAGTTTTGTTATTTCTAGTGCTTATTTGTGAAGAACAAAGAAACTGGAAAGTGTTTCTTTGAAAATCATTTAATTTATGGCCCTAACCTGGTCAACAATTGGCTATTGTCTCAGAGAGCAGGATTTAATTTCTTTAGATATGACATTTCTGAACTCTAAAATAAGGAACCACATTATTGCCAGCTATAAACTGCCTATAATCACATTATTGTTCTGTGAAGAAGAAAGACAGTGGTGGGATGGAGACAGGCTCTGAACTAGGTACTATGATAAATAGGCTCTGGTTTTTCTGCAGCAGAATGTGCTGGTTAAGTACCTCCAGCATCCACTCCCTGGCCTCAGTTTTGTCAGTAGTGTTTTCCAAAATATACGGCAGAAATGTATCAGTGTTGTTGTTCTTCACTCTTTTTCTTTTCTTTTTTGTATTAGAGGTTGAACCCAGGGCTTCACACATACTAGGCAAATGCTGCACCAGTGATCTATGTCTCTAGTCATTTTTGTTTTTTTGAGACGGGGTTTCCTAAGTTGTATATGCTGGCCTTGAACTCGAGATCCTTCTGTTTCAGGCTCCTGAGAACTTGGTATTATAGGAATTTGCCACCACTCTGTTTTGGTTGAAGCATCAGTCGACTTACCTCTTGCATGGTAGTCACAAGTTGTTTTTTTCAATTATCTATTTCCCCTTCTTGTTTGTCTGAATGTCTTTACTTAAGTGTTCCTTAGAAAATAAGTACACGCAAGGGCTTCCCCTCGAGGGTACTTATTCAATTGCATGATTTGTTTAAACTTCCTGGAGACCATGTTTAAAAGCTACTTAGCTCTTACTCTGGGAACTTTTATGAAGTAGTGATTAGAGGCACAAGGCAGAATTTCAAGGGGGAAAGATAAGTTATAACTTCTAAAACGTTCTGTTCCTTCCTCTGTATCTTTTTATGACCTTTCCTTCAAATACTTATTCATTTACCCCTTACTTCAGTCAAGATAAGACTGGATCACCTAAAATAAAATATTACTTAGACTATCAGTATATCCACACATCAACAATTTTTTCAAACCCATACAAACATAAGAATAAATATATATATGAATAAATTTCTCATTTCAAAACTTGCAAACACTAGCCACTAATTTCCTTGCCAACCACAGCATACTAGATATATATTGTGTCTGAATTAAATTCATCTTTTAAATACTCAGGATTCAACTTTTTGGGACTGGGGAGATGGCTTAGTATAATAAGCACTTCCCTGGCAAGCGCAAGGGCCTGAGTTCAGTCCCCGGTTCTTCAAAAAAAAAAAAAAAAGAGAGAGAGACTCAAGTTTTTTTAATATGGGAATAATCTTGGTGTGGGTTGTTGCTCTTTTTTGCTTTTCTTGATTAATTACTAGAGCTGGTCATACAAGTAGCCCTGTTGTTTAGTGATCAAACTACCATAACCCGTTTTCTTTCTTTTTTTAAAATGTATTTAGAACAGGGTCTACAGGGTCTCACTACACAGATCAGACTCTCAGTGATCTTCCTGCTTTCAGCCTCCCCAGCCACCAAGCCCAGTCCCACTCACCTCTCAGCACGTCCCAGGGGAGGGGCAGGCACAGCACACCAGGATCAAACCCTAGTCCCTGCATCTGCCTATGCAGGTGCTTTAACCCACTGAGCTATTTGACTGGCCCACATAACATGTCTTTTGAGCTTGTGATTGCCTCCCACCTGAATGAGAGTAAATCCAGGTGACAGTACTTTGTCTCCAAACTGTTTCTGTTTCTAATCTGAGACACTCAGTTTCTGTCTCCTTTTAGGAACCATTAGAGTTGATGCACACTGAGATGAGTAGACAGAGAGCCTGCCTGGGTTCTTTGCTTGCCTGGGCTGCCACCCTGGTAGGTCAGGCAGACGTTAGCATTCAAGTGGGCACCCACCATGGTGTATAATGAAAGATGGCAAGATGGCAGGTCCAATGAACAACATTTACAGACAGAAGATCATAAAATAAAGTGAGGACCAACTCCCCTACCTCCAAAAATTGCAACAGTTTAAAGTTAGGAAGAAACATAGTGAGAAAAAGGTAGTATTAGCATCCAACAAAATGTATTGAAGTTATTGCTGTAGCCTGTCATGGTTTGCCCACTATTTTCTCCTATAACCAGTGTAAGATGCATGCCTCGGAAGAGAAGTACATGTCAAGATAATCTTTAGATTTCTGGTTGACAAAATGAGGACACTAGTAGTGTCATTATTAAAAATGAAGAATACAGACCAGGCCGCTCTGACTTCCAGTGCCTATGTGGTCTGACCAGCACATGATTCTTTCAGGCCTATTTCTCAGCTTTCTGCTTACATCCTTGACTAAGTACATATTTTCATGAGCATATCTCCTGGCCTTAATAATTCTCCTTAGGCTGTTCTATCCATCAATAATGTTCACCTCCTAAAAACTATGTTCCCGTGATGAGGTCTAGTCTATCCTTGCAGTACTAATTCAAGGCTCTCTTGTCCCTGCTAGAAGAAATGGGTTTCTTGTGAACACACACAGGATACTTCTATCTTTTTTATAGGACTGGCACTCTTCACATCATTTAATGGTACACATTTCACACTTGTCTTATCCCTTTTTACTGAAAAGTAAGCTCCTGAGCACAGATTCTGGAAAGGATCCAGCTCTCAAAATGCTGTGTAGAATCTTTATCTAGAGCATTGCCCAAAGGCATCAATAAATATTGAGATAGCATGGGCACCATCTCAATCCATGGCTTCACTGGTGACAAAGATTACACTACACTATAACTGTTACTAGACTGAATAATGACCTCACAAATTGAGTCTTGCTTTGAACTAAAAATGGAAAGTAAAAAAGAAGTACATGTCAAGATAATCTTTAGATTTCTGGTTGACAAAATGAGGACACTAGTAGTGTCATTATTAAAAAAGTACAGAACTAATTTGGGGTAGAGTAAATATAAATCCAATTTTGGAGACACTGACTGTGAAGTTTCTTCGAAATATTCACAATGAGATAGGATTGAAAAGTTGAAACAGCATTTTAAAAGTCTTATATATTAAGGAAAAGGGGTAAATGTCCCCAACGGTGATAATTCTCATTATTACATAGTCCAAGACATTTAAAACAATTATCTAGCAAGGAAAGTAGCAAGCAAAGTGATGCCATGCAACACATTCCACTGAAAGAACCTTTTATTATTTCCCACTGATTTTTTTCCCACAATCTCTTTTCATTGCCCTGCTTTATAAAACTCACAGCTCTATTTTGAATGAATTTATATTGCATAAAATCCCATACCTAGTAAAGAACTGACAGTCTGAACCAGGCACTTTTAACACTAAGTACCTAAACAACTTTTAAGTTTCTCTTTCCTTTATTAATTCCTTGAAATGTCTCCAAGTTGCCTCATATTCTGGCTTGAAACCATAGAGATGAGCCGAAAAGAAGGACTGCAACCACTGTCAATGCAGTCAGTATATTTGATCTAAAAACAACTGTATGAGCGACTAAATACTTGAAGTATTCACTTTCATTTCTGTGAAATATGTGCAGTACAAACTAATTTATACAGATCAGTGTTAATCATCACTGGCACAAAAGGGTAGCAAGTAAAATATTATTTTGCTTTGTATATAAATTCAAAAATGTAAAATAGTAACATGCTAATTATACTGTTACTATCCCCAAAATAAAACTTTAATTTGGAGTTCATTATTAAAGTAGATGTTGGAATAGATTTATTTTTCTTTTATTTCCAAGAAATACAAATCACAGTTTAAATACTATTTTTAAGTAAAGTTTCAGGATATGTAGAAGAAACAATTTTGAGCCTACTTAAATATTCCATATAAAAGGTAGCTATTCATTGTCAGCAGCTCAAAATAGGCACCCAAAATGGGGGAAACTCCAAAATGGTTAAGATATAAGACTCTACCTCCCACTGAGGTCTGAGAGTGAGCTGGAGCCAAGAGATACATCAGGTGCTCTCACCCAAGCAGCGCCCTCTGACCCAGGCAGGAAAAAGTAGATGCCCCAGGCTGGAATTCAGAGTTTCAGAGTAGTGACAGCAGGTGTATTTTCCATTTCACTGTAATGTAAGTTCTCAAAATAAGGGAGGGCTTTTCACGTTCATAGGTTAATGGCATGTTAACAAAAGCAGTCCAGAGATGCAACACAATCCCCACCAAAGTACCAGTGGCATTGCCAAAAGAATTAAAAAGTAAATTTTATAATCTATCTGGAGACACAAAAGATCCACAACAACCATGGCAGTTCTGAGTCACAAGAGCAATGCTGGAGGTGCCACAGTAGCCAACTTAAGTGTACTGTGTAGTCCCAGGAGCAAGATAGCATGTTACTGGAACAAAAATAGATGCGCAGACCAGTGAAACAGAATAGAGCTGCCACCATCGCAGTCTTGACTAAATGCCTAAGAACATACATTGGAGAAAAAGACAAAGACTCCTTCTTTAAAAAAAAAATAGTGCTGTGAAAACTTGATATTCCTAAGAAGATCAAAGCTAGATCTCTATCACTCATCTTGTACAAAAAGCAATTCAGAATTGATCAAATTACCTAAATTTAAGACTTGAAGTTGCTAGAGGAAATTACAGGGAGAAACACTTCATGATACAGACACAGACAATGGCTTGCTGGTTAGAACCCTAATAGTTTAAGAAATAATAGCAATTGTCAAAAAATGAAGCTCCATGAAATTTGAAAATATCTGCATTCAAAGAAAACAAACTGAAGAGAGCCCACAGAGTGGAAGAAGACCTTAGCCAGTGACAACAGAGGAACATAAAGGACTCAAAATAGAAATAAAACAATGAATCAACCAATACACAGATAAGTCTGAACACTTATTAGGAGAAATAAATGACAAATAAATGTATGAAAAATACTTAACATTTTTAGCTGCTAGGTAAATGCAAATCAAAGCTGTATGTAAGATTTCATCTCACATGGGGTCAGGTTGACTATCATTAAGAATTTAGAGTGGAGAGAACAGAGGCAGGAGGATCCCTTACACACTGTTCATGGGAATGGAAATAGAACTCAGTATAAAGGTTCCTCAAAGGTCTAAAAGTAGAGCAGCCATCTCTACCAGTCATAGCATTCCTTGGTAGACTCCAAAAAGAAGTAAAAGCCAGACTGCTACAGTGATGCTTGTAGTGCAATGAGTGATAGTTAAGTTGAGACTGCCTAGGCTCCCCTCAACTAACGAATGACTAAAGAAAATGTGGTACTGCATACATACACCAAGGAGTACTATTGAGCCATAAAGGAGAATGAAATCTTGTCATGTGCAGGAAAGCGAACAAAGCTAGAGATCACCACAGCATGAAATAAGCAGATTCAGAAATATACATTGTCAATATTAAAACATACTTTTTCTCACATGTGGAATCTAGGGGAGAGGGAGAAAGGAGAGAGGGGAGGGCAGAAGGGACTGATGTGAAAGTAGAAGAGACAAGGAGGAAGAAGGGTGTCCAGGGAGCAGGCAAGGCAAGGAAAGGAGGGGCCGGCCAAATAGCTCAGCAAGAGCCAGGGGTTCCATCCTGGGTCTGCAGTGCCGACCCTGCCACTAGGGCATGCTAAAACAGCAATTGAGACTGGGCGTGGTGGAGCGCAATGGTAATCCCAGCTCTTGGGAAGCTGTGAACAGGTGGATCACTATGAGTCCGATCTAGTTGCGAGACCCTGAACACACTGTAGATCCTTCCCTAAAAATGCAAGAAGAAGAAGAAAGGAATAGTTTCTGTACCAAGACCAAAGACAAAGGAAGAACATCAGGATTATGAATGAAATTAGATAGATGAATAGAAAATTTAAGAAGGGCCGGCCAAATTGCTCAGGGGATTAAGGCGCCTGCAAGCAAGCACAGGACAGGGGAGTTTCAGTCCCCAGGCCTGTCATGAGAGCCCCACCCCCAGGGCACCCCGAGACAGCAGTTGAGACTGGGTGTTCTCAGTTCTTGGGAGGCTGTAAATAGGTGGATCACTAAGAGTCCAATCTAGTAGGGAGATCCTGAACACCTTGTAGACCCTTCCCTAAAATAAAAATAAATAAATAAAAAGGAAAGGCAAGGGATGGTAATGGAATGAGGAAACATTTGCAGCACATTTGTGCATGCCCAAATGTGCCAAAACAAAACCTGTATTTTGCACAACTAAAAGAAATGTTCCAAAAATAAATCAGATCTCAATTTATGGCATTTAAGCAGCCCATGTTCCCGCAGGAAATGCCAGGGGCAGGCAAGCAAACCTCAGCAGCACGTGCTGGCGGGTAGTTCTCGATGGGGGTTAGTTAGACCGGGTACAGGTCCACCCTGAGTTCTGGCTTCACCCCGACCCTGGCCTCTGCCTTCTCCTTAGTTCTTTGTGCCATACAAGGCTGTCATTGAATTGCTGTTCTTTTTTAAAATTAGCAAATTAGCTTCTATCATTGAGTCAAGAAGGCTGAATGATATGTTTCAATTAGATATTAGATATTTAAATATTATAAATTCTGGGTTCCAAAGTAAAAACTTTAAAACATTTTATAATGTAAATTTCTCCTCTGTATCCCTGAGTTGCCAAGCTTAACTGACATAACAAATGCACTCACAGGTTTAAAGAGTCACTGAAGCAGCTGCACACACGTGCACCTTCATTCCTGAGGATGGTCGGGTAAGTCATAACTGATTTGCACAGTTAGGCCTTGCCTAACAATCTAAAGCTCTTGTACCCACTTCACCATATCTCCTAATAGCACTGCACCATCACCATCAAGTTTTAAATATTCCATTTGATTCAATTTACAATGAATTATTATTTTTTCTAAAAAATTATACTTCTAAATACATTCTTCAATTCCAAAAGATATATCACACAAAAAAGTGGTGGAGAGAAGCTACACGTGAAGGTCCCTGGCCTGGAACAGAACATCCAAAACTATCTTCTTCCCTTCCTATGGCGCCATGTCTTGGGATGGCAGGAGAAGACAGTAATGCAAGTCGCCCTTCCACTCACTCAGTGCTCATATCTGCAGTATGGTTCAACTCCTGGGGGACAGAAAGGCTGGGGAATTCTGAATCCTGATTATGGCAAAGGATGTTCTTCAAAAACAGAATGCAGAAAGAAAGAAAGGAAGGAAGGAAGGAAGAAAGGAAGGACCTTCTAATTAAAGATGGCAGAATAAACTAAAATTCTAAATCACAGAAGGAAACCAAATATTAAATAATTAAAACAAACTCAGTAAGAGGATAATTCACACTTGTTACAGTACAAATTTAAGGTTACTTTCAGTAACAAGGCAAAACAGAACAGAATAATATTCACAAAAAGTAAAAATCAGAGCCACACATGAATAGCCAGGTTATTTAACCAGATATTTCAGCTATGATTAAAGTGAAAATAGTTAAGAATGTGATTATGAATAATTATAAAATAAAAAATTAATGCTTATATAAGTACAACATGAAAAATTAACATATAGCATAACTTTTACATACTAGGTATAGTCCTAAAAGTGAACTAGAAAACAATTTTCAGTAGCTCATGCAGAATGCAGCAAATCTGAAAGAGGAACTACAAGACATATAAGGTAAGCTACAAAGTCCTAACAGACATTCCTCAAGAGCTAAAATTAAAAATAGTGACAGGGATCAACATTTAGCAGAACAATGAGTGACGTGTTTCCATAATTGGCCAAAGCATAAATTCTAGTACAGAAAGCATATTGTTTTTCTAACAGAATAAAGACTACGTCATGTGATTCATAGTGAGAAGTACTGAGCTTCAGGCAACATACTGTGCTTGAACCTTGGGAGACAATTCTCTCTTGGGTGCTTGTGAAGACCTGCGAAGCCACATACATGTAAAGACGTACAGACGAGTCCGTGCGGTCTGACAAGCATCCGCTCACTGTCACTACGTGCCTCCATTTTATCGGCAGTTTAATTCCACAGCCATAATTTTTCCTCATTAAAAGTGCATTAATTCTGCCTCTGCATGAGGATTATAAATTCATGTATGAAAGGATTATCACTCGAGTTCATCCACAATTGTTAGGCCATTTACTTATGGACAAAGATGGGCTTTGGGACCAAGACTTGGGTTCCTGTGAAGCCATTAATTATCTGCAGTCTTGTGCAAACAACTGATCTGTACAAAATTTAGTTCTTTGCAACTGTGAAAATGGATGTCATAAAATACTTCCCTCAGAATTGTTTTGAAATCTCATGAGACAATATAAAAGAAGTCCTAACATAGTAGCTGGCAACTAGACAGGATTAAACAGTAGGAATTTTTTTTTTAAAAAGTAGCAATTAAATACATAAACTCACAACAGGAATTCAAATAAGTCATGTTCTATTTTCTTTTTCTTTTTTTTTTTTTTTTGTATTTTAGGGCAGGGTCTCCAGGGTCTCACTAACAGATCAGACTCATAGTGATCCACCTGTGTTTAGTCTCCCAAGAGCTGGGATTACAGGCACGCACCACCATGCCCAGTCTCGATTGCTGTCTCAGTGTGCCCCAGGAGTGGGGTTAGCATGGCAGGCCTGGGGATTGAACCCTGGGTTCCTGTGCCTGCTTGTAGGCACTTTAATCTGCTGAGCTATTTAGCTGGCCCATGTTGTATTTTCTACTTACTTCTTTCAATTCCCTAAATACTGATACACTTCTAAAATGAAGCAAGTAAGATTCTTAGGAATAAATTCAAATTACAAAAAAGTACTTTCTGACTTAGCAGTAATTTCAATGGTAAATTATCTTATGGGAAAAGTAAGACACTCCTGCACAACTCATTGCAGTGTTACTTGTTAACGTAAAAAAAATGAGCAACAACTTAAATCTCTAACAACAGAGAAAACTGTAAATCAATCACTGAATAATAAGCTGAGGCCGTGCTGTGCAGCCATTAAAACTTCTTGTGGTACAAAGATAATAATATGAATATCTTACTGTTTAAAGAAAGAATACAGGGCCAAAGATATGGCTCAGTGGAATAAGTGCTTCCCTGGCAAGTGCAAAGGCCTGAGTTCAATCCCTGGTTCCACCAAAAAATAAATAAATAAATAAAATAATAATAATAAAATTGTAAACCCACGGGAAAGCTGTTCTGTGGACCCTGATGTCAAGAAAGAATACAGGCTCCAGAGCTCATAAATGTAATTAATTTTGCTTTATATATATATATATATATATATATATCATATATATATGTTTATGAGATACTGAACAGATTAAAATATTAGACTTGATTAATTTCTACATTGTGTCTTAAAATTCCTAAAATAAATGTACTATTAAAAATTCAAATAAAAGGACTGGAAATACAGCTCAGCAGCACAGTACCTGCCTGGCAAACATAAGGTCCTGAGTTCGATTCCAGAAATAAGAAAGAAAATCTTAGTAGAATCTATGAGAACATTATATGCTCTGACATTATAATGTAATCAGAGAAAATGATACCAACAAAAAATGCAGTCAAAAATTCTCTTGAGATTGATGTTCCTTTTTAAAATCACAAGCCTAAGACATCTTACTTTTTTAACTAAAAAAAAAAAAAAAACCCTAATACTAATCATCTAATAAAATTTACTGTGTAAAGTTTACCTTTTTGTTCTGACTAAGCCATTTCAAAAAAGGCTGCCAATCACTGCTCCAATACCAGACCACAGCTCAACATGCAAAATTCATTTTCCACATGAGCACCCGCTACCTCCTAATCATACTAGAGAGCTGAAATGAGATATTTTTCCACCTTAGACCCTGCATTGTAAAACTGTTCAATTTTGAAATCTAATGTTTAGATTTCGGGATTCAAGCTTTGTTTGGTTACCTGGCTTTTTCTGTGCTTCCCATGCAGTGGTGGATTTCAATGAATTCCATTAGCTGTTTTTGTAACCCCATTTCTTTTCCTTCAATTTGAGTAATGAATTTATGCTGTAAAAGCTCTGACACTGTTGGGCGCTTTTCATAATCCTTAGTCAAACATCTGCACTGGCAAGAAAGAACATGTGATTATTAGATAAGTTACAGTCCTGAAAGTATCATGCATATTCCTAAAATAAAAAACAACTTATTTTACTCTAAGCAAGTGACACATGTGCTCAGCATGAGCACAGTGCAAAATATATGAAAGTGCAAGATGAAGGACGAAGTCTATGGAATGCACGCATCTCCCTGGGAAGCTTCTGCAGTGGCCAGAGCTCTCAGCTCAGTGCTGCTCTCTCTATCTCCAACAAGCATGCTGCACAGCAATAACAAAGCTGTCCCTGTGCAGCTCCCTGGGAAGTCAGAAGCTAAAGAGAGATGACAATACAGCCATCGTCATCCTAAGGCTCATCTGAAATGAAACTGTCCATTTACTTTCAGAGTAAGACTTCTCAGTGATCTATTTCTTTCTGGCGATATAAATGTTAGGAGGTGGGACAGAGAAAGAGAAGGGAGGAAGAAGAAAAGAAGGAAAGAAAAAAGAAAAAAAGAGTGGAAGATGAGGAAGAGGGATAAGAAGGAAGCAAAAAGAAAAGAACGGGAAGTGGATATGGAGGAAAACAAGAGAAGGAGAAAACAGAGGAAGAGAAGGGAAGGAGAAGGAGGAGGAAATGGAGGAGGAAGCAAAAAGGGAAAGTAGGTAGGAGGGTGAAAAAAGGGAGGGAGAAAAGAGGAAGAGAAGGAAAAGAGAATGGAGGAAGAGGAGAGGAAAAGGAAAAGGAGGAAGAACCGCGCTGCCCTGTCCTGAACTTAAGCAGTACCACCGAAAATCAGTACTGCTGGTGCTTGCCAATATAGTTTGTCAACTTATTTCATTGGGCTTAACCAGAAAGATGTTTCCTAAGGTTGCTAAAATATGCTAAGAAGCAAAGATGATGATAACTGAGAATAAGATAAAATGCTGGTATTTTTCGTTCAGTTTAACAGAAATCATCAATAGCACTCATATCTAGGTACTCTGAAAAGTTACATGTAGAAATATTTTATTCAAGTAAGAACTATGCAACAGCCAGTGTGTACCAGGCACCTGGCTTGACACTAGAGTGACAGCAACAGAGAGCATTCTCAGGGCTCTCCGGTGTACGGTCTAGGTAGAGAGAAAGACACCTGAGCGTGGAGTTCAACTAATTGGCAATGTTAGAAGTGAAAGAAGACCAAAATATAATTGTGCCTGGGACCCAAAACCAACTGCTTGTGGGAACTGTGAGGAGCATGGGAAAGAAACCGACTGCCACTGTGGACCTGTTAGAGGGGTCTGCACACAGAAGGCAGGCATTGGGTATCACAGGGTCCCTTTCAAGTTCTCTCTGATTTTCTTAAGATATCTGAGAAATGTGATTGGTATTTATTAAATATAATGTAGTTGATAGCACACTCAGGAATATCTGGTCAATGAAAACTCACATAAAAAATTATCAATCCATCTTGTGTTTTTTTCTTTCTTTTTTTTTTTTTTGTGGAAACGGGGATTGAACTCAGGCCTTTGCACTTGCCAGGCAAGCACTTATTCTACTGAGCTATCTCCCCAGCCCCTCATCTTGTGTTCTTACAAACTCTGTCTCTTACCTATAGGAGAACATGATGGCATTCTAGGAAAACCAAAGTCTGGCTGTGTTATCTGCTTTTTTGCCCTTTGTCCATTTTCTGAATAGAGTCTGGCACTCCAAATTTCAAAGACTCCCTCACTCCTTTTCACAACCAACAGTTACCCTGACCTTATATATTGAAGGTGAATACGGATTGAAATTGTAAAACAGGTTCATGGGACAGATCTTTGTAGACGCCTGACTCCTAGTGTCTAGTCAATTGCATGGAGGCACTGCAGTTGTAAATATTTGTCAAATTAAGAGTGTTCCTTGAGTTTCAAATGCATACACTTTTTATAAACAGGATCTGCTTATTCACTGATTGCAATGAAAATTCTCTGACTGTAATGAGAATTAGTGATGCAGGTAAATGAAGGGCTAAAGAACTGACTAAACAGGCAGTGGCGGGGCAGGTGGGAGGTTCTGAGGGCAGTGTGCCACAGGGGCGAACAGGAAAACATGCATGGGCTACCGAGTGGTCACAGAAGCCTGGCGACGGTCCCATGGGTACACTTGACTGCAGGCCAGTTTTTAATGCAGTGATGAGCTGAAGAACATTAGAGGACACTACTGAAAATGATGGAAACCTCTGGAGCTATTTAACAAGAAACAGGGGATTTAGAAGCCAATGGCACTGCTGAAAAAAAGCACAGTTTGAAGTTAAGGCAGGCTACCTTGGTAATCAGATTTGATTCCATTCAATTTTCTACAAATTCGATCATTACTCACTTGCTAATGAAGTCATTGAATTCAGCTGACCAGAGCTCAGGCTGCCTTAGCTGTGGGGCCGGGTTCCTAGAAAAGAAGAATCAGGGTTGGATGGTGTCTGCCGGTCAGTCAGTACCACCTGAGAAGCACAGACAGACAGACTGACATACAACAGCACCTGCAGGTGCTACCATTACAATCCAATGCTGGCTCCAATTTCCAATTTGAAGAAGGAGAATTAGTGATTAGTCATTCTTTACACAAAATGACAGGTTCCTTGATTTTCTGAAAGAATTTAATATATGCCCCAATTTTCCAATAGTTCATTTTTTTCTTTTAAAGAATCTTCTCATTTTTACCTGAGAACACTCAGGGAAACCATCAATGTCTAACTAACTAGAAATGATGAATATTAGCCTAAAGATTTTTTTCCCCCATATGCCTTGCAGAAGTCCCAGGAATACCCAGGGTGCAAAGAGGTGATCTGAAATAGTTGTCTGGAGTAGGCAGGAAACATCACCAAGCGGCCCAGTAGAATAATATCTCTATGACTGTTCTTCGGTTACTGGCACATAGAAGGAACAAAGTATTGCAAAGCATAACAAAAGCAAGGAACTGGAAATTATTATTAGCTACAAAGCTCTGAATGCCACTTAAAAGATTTTATTATTAATTTTTTTCATTTTTAAGCTGAACAAATCTTTTCTTTTTTGGCCTATCCTTGAATACAAAGGAACATCACTTAAAAATGAGGCTGATCTAAGGCTGTAATCAGGCAACACTGATCAACCATGATAGCCGAATTCACTAAAGGGCGCTTTATGTTCATTCTGACAGCTCTTTGTTTTCCTTAGTGGAATGCAAATACTTTGTCTTCAGTTCTGCATTACTCCTTAAACAGCTGATGAAATCGATGTACAGTTTGTACAGGCTCATTAAAAGGAAGTCCAACTACTCAACTACCCTGGGTGGCGACAAACCTCATTTCCCAAACCTCACGACTATTTGAAGATTGCTGATCTGCACATAAAAAGTAGAGCTTTCTGCCGACAGCCTCATTCTGTTTCTTCTTCCCTAAAAGCTTCCTTTTATGAGATTCATTGACTGTGAGTATAACAAAGTTTTGATGATTTCATAACTCTTAGAATGGGGGAGCTGTTCAGATTCTGTGCACTTATTTCTATAGTTAACACTCTAAACATCCCCATTAGAGATATAATAGTGCGAAATAATAAGGAACAATTTATTTGATTCAATTTCCAGAGTCACTTTGCACCTTCCTTGTTAGACAAGGGTGATCCACCAGTGTTTGTCATCCTTTTGCCTCCATGTGGTACCAAAACCAAGAGGAAAAGCACTAGGTTATATACTGTGGTTCAGACCACAATAGAAATGGCTCAGAAAGTACAGGGCTCATCTTACAAACTGCATAACAGGCATTAGGAAAACCCAATTTTTTCCTGACTTCCTCAACTGAAATGAAATGCCTCAGAGCTGCTACCCAGAACATTCCCCTTGGTTTCTGTAACCTCCCAACTTAACAAATAAGGACCATTGTATTTTACAAATAGCAAAAACTGAGATGACACTGAAATTGTTAGGTAAAACATAATTTATATCTAAAGTATTATAATACAGAACATATTTTCAGATAGGAAATTCAGGACTAAAAAAAACGTTGTTAGGGTGAAAAAATAAGGTTCAAAAAGATGAAATATTTCACTTTTTCCCCACTCATGTAGGATCTGAAAAAAAGAAGACATAGAGAGATAACACAAATGTAGAAAGATTACCAGAGAAGAGGAACAGAGTAAGGAGGAGAGGGGAGGAAGGGAAATGAGATGGGGAGAGGGGAGAAACCAACAAATGTTCTAAGCACGTACCAACATGCCAAATGACATGCACTATTCTGTACAAATAGCATGCACTACTATAAAAAGAAAAAAATAATATGGCCAAAAATTTTTAAAAAACACAAATGCTTTGGTGCTGTGTTTGGCTGTAACAGAAATAATTTGGCTGTAATTTAGTTACATGCCAAATATTTTGCATGGATCAATTTGGGAACAGATATGACATGTAGACACTTTGTAGAACTAGAGCACTCCTCTTACTTTGAGCAAAACTTTGTATTTCTGTGTCCTGATGATGCTGAGACCACAAGAGCTACTTAATGCACAGGGTATGGAGAAACCGTAACACAGCCCCTGACCCTGACATGGGTCCCTGACTCCACGGGCTCCACTGTGCACTCCATGAGAATTAAGGCAACATCTTTAAAGTTTTCAAAAATGACACATGGATAACTAAGGACAGGCAATCATTCCACATTCTTTTTGTGAAATATTTACAACTAATAAACACATATGTAACACAGTATTTAAAGAAATTAGTTACATCTCTGTTCTTGATGCGCACACTGGGGGAGAGATCCTGGTCCTAAAGAGACCCTACCTAGACAGAAATGATCCACTTTGCTCCAGAGGGCACTCTTTCATATTACCTTAAATGGATCCATTCAAAATATTAACGTATTTAAATCATTATATATTCAATAAGTTTTCTTTATCATTTCTTGGTAATACAATTGTTTTAAAGTTCTGAACAAAGAAAAGGTAAAAGAACATGTGGAATGATGGGTGAAGAAAATCACAGCACACTGACCAGGAGCCACTCTGACTCAGGGGAGGTTGAGGAGTGGGAGGAACTGCTACTTTCTGAGATGAAATCCTGGCAAAAGAAACACTGACGACAGAGACAATCTTTTTCTTTTTTACTTAGACCAGGGAACTGCAACTAGTGAATGAACACAGTCTTGGAAGGAGGAGAGTATTCTTGGTCACTTTTCCCACCTGGCAGGATCACATGTGAATATTTCCATGATGGTCATGATGAGAAATCAATGGCAGGAGCAAGAAAAATAGACAGAAGCCCTGGGCTCGACTGCAGCCTTCTGACCTTGGTATTTTGAAGAGTGCTCTCATGGGGTGCAGCTCAGCAAGCGGAGGGTCGCCATCTCCCAGCTCAATGGCAGTGATGCCCAGGGACCACGTGTCGCATCTGGCATCATAAGTGGTGTCTAATTGTTGTTCACACGCAATCACCTGTAAGAAAAAACAAACAAAAAGGAAAGGTTTGTGATTTTTAACAAGTACGTAGCAAAATGTTTAGAAGAAAACTTAAATGTTTAACTGGTGAAGTTTGATAGCAGTAAGGAAAGGCAAAGGCAATAATTTAGGAAAATAAGCAAGCACAGTACTATTTTTATTCTGAGAACAGAAAGTACCTTTCCAGGTTGGCAAATATAAAGGAAGAAGCCTACACAGAGAAATATTTTTGAAAATGGAAAACAAAAATGAGGAAAGAAACAGGGTCCCATATGGAAAGGAAGGGCATCAATGCACAGCCACAGGTGGCACAGTCAGTCATGCAATGAACACTCGCTGAGGGAGTGGAGATGCTCCTCAGAGTAACAACGAAGAATAGGTCTTTGAGGCCAGGGAGAGAGCTCAGCGGTAAAAGTGCCTGCCTTGCAATTGCAAGGTCCCAAGTTCAATCCCCAGTAATGAAAGAAAAAAAGGAGAGAGAAATAAAAATATTCATCTTTAGAGAATTAGAAAACCATGGAAGTAAATAAATTTGAGGGTACTCTGGCTTTGATCTGTACTGACAATTAGAAGGCCAGCATTCCAACAGAAGAATGAATCAAGTCTGCATCTTGTACTCTGAATAACTACAATGTATTAATTATTGTAACTGTCCTACTAACCTGTTTTGGAACTTTCTCATTGCTACTTCTTTCTCAATAAAATTAATTGAAAATAAATTAAAAAATGAATCAAGTCTAGAAAGATACAAAAGGTTTTAAGCTATCAACAATGATAAAAAGTAAACAATAAAAATAAACATTAAATTTAATATGCTCTATAATTTTTGATTTTCAATAAAGTTAATGAAAAAAAATTAAAAAATAAACATCAACGAAAGCTTACCAATTGCTTATCTGGGTCATGCTAAATTATAAACTTATAGCCAGGTTTAAAAAACCAATTAAAGGATGTAATTGAAAGACAAGAAAAGAAAAAGGATGTGATGTGTTTTTGCAAACTAAGATTATTAAACAGAAAGTGATTGCATTAATTACTCCATAATTAATTTCTAAGTGTGTAAATACAAGTATAAATGGCCTGTAAATGATCATTGCTAACATCAGTGATCAAAAAAAGGAAGTCAGCCTTACATTTCAAAAACATTTCTACTTAGAAGATCACATTTTATGAATGGTAACCACAAGAAAATTTTTAAAAAATGATTGTGGGATGATGATAAATTACAGTGTGTTATTTATCTTTAGAACTATAAAATGAAAATACACTAAACTCCATCTGGGACATTTCTCGTCTTTCTATTTCTGGGACATTTCCATTTACCGTTGAGCTTAGTACGTGTTAAAAATCTGTTGGCATACTGCAGTTTAATTGGTAACTTTTATATACATCATTCATGAATGGTGGGTCCTTCATATATAAGTTTCTATTCCTACCTAAAAGCAAACATATTAGTGGAAAATAACCCAATACAAACATATCAGAGTGGTTAAAAAAATAAAAGGCAATGACCAGTACCATGCACAGGACAGCAGTTACTATAGAGGTGAGAGGGTGAAACAGAGGAAAAGACAGAGGCAAATGCCTACTACTGGTAACGCTTTGCTTCTGTACTGGGTGGCAAGATCCTGGGCAAATACACAAAAAGGCCTGGGAAGAGAAAGCCAGCCATTGAGGAGAAGAATGAGCCATCACCACTGAAGAAGCACTGGGACACAAATAGTAAACATAAACACAAAAGGTGCACGTGGGAAAGCAAGAGAGAGAGAGAGAGAGAGAGAGAGAGAGAGAGAGAGCTGTATGCTCGGACATCATCTTACAGAGTGCTTCTCACCCTTTCCTACCAAAGTAGGAAATGTTTAATATTTTTAATATTGTAGGAGAGTGACTGCTAAGATAGCCTGAAGCACAAGGAGGAGCATAAGAGTTTCGAAGTTTGCATTTAAAAATAAATGCAGTAAGTATTCATAGTGGCATTTAAATGTCCTCCAAGTGATGGATACCCATAATGTGGTTATACATATAGAAAAATAGCATTCAGCCATAAAAGATATACTGAACACTGCTACACCATGGACATTATCAAAAGTCAAGTGAGAAAAGCCAGACACAAGGGCCAAATGTTGTATGGCACTACATGGAAGGTCCAGCATAGGCAAAACCATACAGGCACAAACAGACCAGCTGCTGATGAAGGTCATGGCACTTGGGAGGAGAAAGGGAACACTCATGAGCAGCACAGGGGTGCTTTTTGAGGAAACCAAATGTTCCAAACTTAAGCTGTAGTGACGACTGTGTCATCCTATGATTATACAGAAAATTATTAAAATTAAAAGTGCACATATTGGGCAGGAAGATAGCTCAGAAGCACAAGCACCTTCCTGGCAAGCACATGGTCCTGAGTTTGATCCCTGGTACCAAAAAACATAAAAATAAAATAAAATGGTGGATGTTAAATGAGTAAATTCTATGAAATATGAGTTCTCTTTCCATAAAACTGTTAAAACTTAAAGTATATTCATGAAACAGCCCATGAATATGGGCTCTTTGTAAGTATATCTCCTGTACAGTTGTCTTCTTCACCTTAGCATAAAAATATGATTTTTTTTTCCACAGGAGTGTGACTTCAGGAGAACAAGTTACTTAATGGCGTCACACATGTGCTCTAAGGACACCTTCCCACAGTTCAAGTGAACTATGTCCCAGTTTGTCTGGGAGTCGTGGTTTGTGTTCGCTGTCCTAGAATCTACCAATTCCACCCCGGGCGCTCTCCAAGGTCTCTTGCTTTTGTGTAATAAGTTGTGCAGTCACTGTTTCCCTTGAGCTCTGGTACACATGCACCACAGTTTGGAATAGCTGGTGTCACATAACCAATAAATACTGTCTTTGATACAGACTTCAGCTTTAAAATGCCAAATTGGGAATTTTACTTTTCAACTGATAACTCACTTCAGTAAGCTTGTCTCTTAGGGTAAGGAAAACATTGAAATACCTCTATGTCATTTTGATATATATTAAATTTGTTTACCAATTGTCTTCTAATTCTTAGAAATATGTCATCAATCACATAGGGATAATATTCACAACATATACGGGATATCTTGAAGTTACAAAGCTGGTTCAAAATACATTGTTCTTCAAGATTAGAAGGTATTCATTGTAGAGAGATGAGTGCAATACACACAAAATCTCAATCATATATTTATATGATAGTTTAAATAACTGGTGAACATTTTTCTTCTCTATCACATCCATTATTTTGGTAAGTAGGAAAGATGCTACTATAGGCTTGGCAATAACAAATAATGATTTATCAAAAAAAAAAAAAATGCCTAAGAGCCAGGGATAGAGCTCAGTAGCAGCACCTGCCTTAGCAAACACAAGGCCTGAGTTTAGTTCACCATACAAAGAAACAAAACTGTCTAGTAACTGCATATAAATGAGCAAATGACAAAGTTAAATATATGGTAATGGCTTTAGAACTATAAATTTATCTATAGAAACATAAAACATGATATTATGTTATAGTATTATATACACTACTATTTACATTAACTAGTAATACATAGGGACATAATAAAATATGCGATATATAACTTTTAACTGATTTGTCATTTCTACGCTTTTTATGAATTTAAAAAGAGTGAAATAGCTAAACAGCAAACACTCTCATTTGAATCATACTCAATTTTGTTTTTCTTTATTTGAGTGTACTTGTATTTTTCTTCTAAAATGTACTCTTTACTAAGTTTCCTTAATCTGCTGGAATTGCAAAAGTATTTCTTAAAATAATTTACCTTCATAGTTTTTATAAAACTTACATTTTAACTTTTATTTTATAAGCAGTAACTGAATCTTATTCAAATAGAGTATACAAGGATTTCATCTTCAAATAAATTTAATTAAAAGATTTTACAATTATAGTATGGCATTTGTATTTGCTTCTCCTCCCTTTACTCCCTAGAAAATTGTAGATAAATAGCAGAGGTTTTCCCAACCGCTGCAGTGAGAATTTTCAAAAATAAGTATTTGTTATTGATAAATATAATTAAAAAGACTGAAAGTATTATATAAGGATTGCGAGTAGGAGAGGTGGGTCCTGAAATTTTCCCCAAGGAAATGATGCAAAGAATGTACTAAAGCTGAACACAAGCCCCAAGGCAGGTACACAATAAAGAAACCTGCCACACATATTGATGGACCTGCATCTGGTCTAAGAAAGTCAAGGCTTCCTCTATTTCCACCGCCATCTAGAAACAGAATGGAAATACGACATTGGCACGTGCTACACACCCCAAAGTAAATTTAATGAAAAAGTAAAACTGCACGGAGCTTCTGTTTACGTCATCTGATTCACCCACTCCCTCACTGCCTCACTCACGCGTTCGCTTTCTGTATTAGCACATGTTTCCGGTATCCATTTCACAGCCATCTTGGGGAATGAGTACATGCACATAATATGCTTTGTTTCTTTTTTAAATCCCTTTCGTTCCCTCCCTTCACTTTTTCTTTCCTTTCTCTAATTCCCCTTTGCCCATTTTTATTCTTGTTGATATTATTAATCTGGACTCATGTTTGTGATTTATGCTTATGGCTCACGTACATATTAGTTGAGGTTCTTGTACATGGCACGTCTTTTTTCTATTTGTTTTCCCCTCCCCTCCCCATGTCTCCTCAAGATTAGTCTCTTGAACCCTTTCCCATTTTTCAGAGATCTGTTCCTGGCCTCCTATGCATCCTTAATTAATTTATTTGTTTGTATTTTGCCCTACTCTAATGAGAGACACCATATGGTATTGTGTGTGGGGTTTATTTCACTCGACATTGTATTTCCAGTTGTATCTGTTCTTCCTACAAATGTCTCAAACTTACCCTTCTTTAAGCCAGGTAGTATGCCATTACATATGGATTTCACATTTTCTTTAAACAGTCATCTGTTGATAGATACACAGGAGACTCTCATATTTAGCTATTATGAATTGTGCTGCTATGAAGACTGATATGCATGTATCGCTGCGACATGATATCTTATACTCTTTGGGAAAAAGATTTAGAAAAAGGTAGCTGGGTCACATGGAATTTCTGTTTTGCTGCTTTGAAAAATTTCCATTTGATTTTCATATTGGTTGCATTAACTTACATCCTCACTGACAATGAAGGAGGGTCTTCTCACTAACATTTGTTATTTTTAATTTCTTGATGACTGCTACTCTTCTGGATCAAGATGGAATCATAGCATTACTGTTTCTTTTCTCTAGTGGCCATGCATGTCGAACATTCTTGCATACATTTGGTGGCCATTTTTTGGTTGTATTTTGATGGAAAAAATGAAATTTCAAAACCAAATAGAAGAATAACAATAGTTAACACATTATGTATTATTGACCTCAAAATTGTTAGCCATTTGTACTTTCTCTGTGTTTATTTCTCCTACCCATTTCCTGACTGGACCTTTTAGGTGGTCTAATTTTTTGATTTTATCAACAGAACAGAGCTGATGATACAGAAGCACCCTGACACATTCAGCTATTTGATCTTTGATGAAGGGACCAAAAGCACAGAGTGAAGGAGAAAAATAGCCTCTCCACCAAGTGGTGCTGGGGTCTGGGCATGGCAGTACATGCCTATAATCCCAGCACTTGGGCGGCTACAGCAGGAGGATCATTTCCAGTTCGAGACCAGACTGGGCTACAAAATGAGCTCCAGGCCAGCCTGAACTGCAGAGTGAGACCGACCCTGTTTCAAAAAGACAGCAACAACAACCCCCCCAAAAAAACAAAAACAAAAAAAAATTCAAATGGTGTTGGGAAAGATAGTTATTTGATTTAGATGATTGAAAGAGAACCCGTATCTCTCAACATGTGCTCAATTAAAACCAAAATGGATTGAAGATCTGAACATTAAAGCAGAAACATTAAACCAACTTGAAGATAAAATAGGCAAAACACTAGGAGCTGTACATGTGGCAAAGCACTTTCTGTGCAGAACCACAAGAAATAACAGCAAGCGTCAACAAATAGGACTGCATCAAAGGGCCAGCTTCTGTACAACAGAAGAATCAAACAGCAGAGTTTAGAGAGGACCTACAGAATGTGAAAAGAGTTTGCAGCTGCTCCCAGAGAGGAGCAGCTTCCTCTTTTCTACGTACCCAGTTATGGCTCATTCATTAAGCCTCTCTCATGTTCCTCCATACATGTTCAAAAGTCCCACCTTCACATAAAATTACGGATGCTATCTTCTGATATGTTCCAAAACATTATGGGACAGAATACACATGAAAATAAAATCAGGAGTGAGCAAACACAGAAGCTGATATGTTCCAAAACATTATGGCACAGAATATACATGAAAATAAAATCAGGCGTGAGCAAACACAGGAGCCTCTCCCAGAAAGCCTGTCTGACCTCAGGAGCCATCCAGAAGGGCGTTCCCACAGAGGTGTTGCGGCTCCGCCGGGTGCTGGTGAGCTGCGCAGACACACCTGCAAGGGAGGGCGAGACAGGTTCTCCAGTGAGTTTCTCAAGGAATTTTAAAATGCTGCTCCCGTAGAGCCACCAATGGACTTGAAATGCACTTTGTCAAGAAGCTCAGGGCGGACCTCCATAGAGTCAGAATACTGAAGGTGCCCTATTTATTTTTCATATGCAAGCCCTGCTGACCAGTACGATTCCCACCTCAAGTTTTAGTCCCCCTTGCTGGCTTCTAATCTGTTCCTTGTCAGACTAAGACCCATCTCCTTCGATGTTCTTCATTTATACCATTTGTCTAAACTGTACATATCTTGTCATGAAGTTAGTGTGCTTCTCCCCCCAGACCTTTTTAACAAATTTTAGTAAATCTCAGAATATTTTGCATGGTGATAAACACACAGTATGTAACTTATGAATGTGCATAAAACTATTTTCCATCTATAGACAGGACAAATCACACATGATCCCTGGGAGTTTCAAGTAAGTACTGCTTAAATCAACACCATTAATAGATTTTTTCTTTTTAAAATTTAAATTTGAGTTTAACTGATATATTAATAAAAATTGCACATACTTATGAAGTATCAAGTGATATTTCTCTTTTTCCCTTTATCTCTATATTATTATTTTTTATATAAATGGGAAAGGTAAATAAACAGATTTAAAAAAAATTTAGTTTAGAGTTTGTTCTTAATTTTCTAAATTTATTTGAAATTTCAATTATTTATTAAAATTTTAAATTGTATTTGACTCTCAGTGAATATTTTTGCTTCAAATTTATGATGATAAGTTTAAGAATTCAAATGTCACTTACATGAGTTATAAAGAGAAAAATAAAATACAACCAAGTAAATTTTAACATTTCCTCCGAGCAGGAAAATAATATTTTTGACTAAATAAATTTTTCTCTTTCTGGATATAAAGCAAATGTTACATTACTAGCATTAGCATTTTTCAGCAAGTAGCAATATTCTAGTGTCAGGATTTATAAATGCAATAAGCTGCGAAGGACCTCCGGTCCGTGGTTCTATGGAAATACTTCCCAAAGGACACTGATAAAACACTTTTAGGGGAGTGGTGTATAACCCTAGGTGGACTGCTGGGCTGTTTTTCTTGGAACAGTGAATCTGGTGCAGAGGTACTCAGGAAAGGAACATAACTAGAGCTGAGTCAACCAACAGCGAGGCCCTGACTGTCAATGAGGAATTGACAATCCTCTGGAGGCCTGGTGCTCACTGCGCTCCTAGGAGATCAAATGAGCAGCTCACCCTTGATTTTATTAGCTGACCTGTGTTGTTTTCAATACCTTGGTCTAAGCTGGTCTTCTGTTGCTTAAGACCAAAGAACTCTAACTATAAAGACCTTGAACTTTCGTATCTAAAATAGCAAATTAACAAGAGCAATAGCTAATCATGAACTTACAGAGCCTAACAGTAGCATCATACTTATGAGATTATATATTTATGCTAATGAATTTTCTAAGGCAGACATTTGGCCTCCAAGATCTTTACTCAAACACTCTAAACAATAAAATTTTGAACAAGGCTACTACATTGCGGATATAGAGACAGACTATACTCAACATGATACTAATTTATTAATATATATTTAAGAATCATAATGATTATCATGTAAAAGGATGAAGTTGACAACTCATTAAGGTACAACTATTTCTTACTGACTGGACGCTAATGATATGCATGCCCTGTGTTGGTGCCTCCTTCAACAATCACTGACCCAGCAACATAAGGTGATGAACTACAACACAGGTGGCATCTACTGCATCAGTTGGTGTCTGTTAAAATCTTTCAAAAATTCCACACATGGTTTCTACAGAATTATACTGTATGGTTAAAAAATTACCCAAAATATGAAGAAGAAAACATAAAGACCCAAATTAAGTGAAAAATATAACTAGGTAGAGTAAGAAATTCTTGAGAATATTAGATGATTAACACATTAAAAATGAGACACTTTTCCAAGCCTGTAAGAGTGACAGAGGAGGGCATTTAGTAAATTTCATGTAGTCTAAATGTTGCTACGATACCCATAAAATCTCAAAATCACCTTACCAACATAACAAAACAGATTCAAAGCTAAAAGGCAACTTTATGGTTATAAAGTCTGTTATTCACTTTCTAGGTAACTAAATGAAACTGAGAGAAAATTCACTTTCTGGAGGACAAATGACATTTTTACTTGGCATGAATTCCTACAAGAACAATAGCTAAGAAGATACAAAAATGCAAAACTCTACTCAAAATGATTGACATAAATTACTTTAAGAAGCCACAGGGATCCAAAGTATTTCAGTAGCCTTAGGAAGTCAAAGAGATTAGGAAAATCATTTTGTTCAGAGAGTAACTAATAGAGTAAGTCACCAAAGTAAACACAGTCATGTAATCATCTTGAAAGCAGATGCCAAAGGATGGAAAATTCCAAGCAGAAAGTTAAGCTAGTGAAAGGATATAGTAAGGAACAGGAGGCCAAAAAAAGATCAGAGACTAAACAAAATCAGGCTGGAATACAGGGTCATAATCCATTAAAAAATCAAAGCCACAGGAAAATTACAGAGGTGTGCCCTAACGGCTCTTCAGCCTTTTGCTTTGCTAGGGAATTTGCAGGCTATTTTGGGCTTTCTGGGCTCTTGGGTAGCTGTCCAGCAACCACATCCCCTATTGCATAAGTCCTGCTTGTGAGTAGAGAAACATGAAGGCTTTATGCCTGCAGCTGGGAGTTCTTTCAGTATCTTAGGGAGACAGCAGAAAAAGCAAATACTCTGATTCTTAATACAACTCTGGGGACCCTTGATTTACTGTAACCTGCTTAGCAAAACCCTTAAAAGTACTGCAGGACAGAATTTAAATTAAAAAAATATAGAGCTATGCTATATAAAAAACCCATACAATAATTTTATCATCAAAATTTTTTGTTGTTGACTACTTTTAAGATACTGTGATGATAATTTTTTTAGTGTTCATTTGATAGGCACAGATATTTGATCAAATATCATTCTGGAATTTTTTTTCTTTCTAGATTAACATATAAATTGGTGGATTTTAAGCAAAGCAGATCACCCTCTGTAGAGTGAGTGGGCCTTAGCCAATAAACTGAAGGCTTGAACAGAAGGAATACTGCCTGTGGATGTCCTTGGACTCAAAGTGCAATTCTTCTCCAAAGCTTATACTGCACATTTTAGACTTACCAACCCCCACACAATCTTGTGAAGCAACTCCTCAAAAATAAGTGCCTTTTCCCTGTTGATTCTATTTTCTAAAAAAAAAACACCTTAGCCCTCAACAGAATGTTCTATATTTTGTGTAAGAACTCTTACGGATGGTCTATCAAAGCTGCAGTAAACAAGATTGTCTATCGGCTGATCTCACATAGCAGACATGATTGATTTATGAGACACTAAAGTTACAGCAATTTCTACATGTTGAGAAGGACAAAAATCTCTATTTCATTGTGTTTTTTCTGTCTTTCATTGTTCAACCTTTCCCTTCTTGGCAGCAAGTCAAAGTAAAAGCCTTTTGGAGCTTTTAGAGACAACAAATGGCCTGCTATGGCATGCATACCATGGGCTGGCCACTACCGGCCTAGGACGTTCAAAAGCAACTCCAGGGCTGGGCATGTGGCTCAATGACAGAGCACTTTCTCAGCATGCAGAAGACCCTGGGTTTGGTACCCAGAATCATTTAAAAACAAAAGAAATAAGAACATATACTAAAAGAAATTATAAAATCAGTTTGTACATCTGGAGAAAGGTACAGGCTCAAAAATTCATAAAACTTTTAAATGTATACATTAGAATAATATCTGACAAAGAGAAGAGATACAATAAGAAACAAAAACAAAAATCAGCAAACCCTAAATAACAATTTGGGAGAATCTAATTTGTAAACTTGTTATATTATTATTATCAAATATCTAATTTTCAAAAACTGCAACAAAAACAAGGTATGAGAGTCAAAGGAAATATGATCCACTCAAAGGAAAAACAAAAATAAATTCTTAAGAGAAATAATGGAATACATATCTCTGACAAAAGTAAACACAAAAGAGGGTATAAATGAAGGACCACTTTGTAGTGAAAAAATATTTATATATCTGTACATACAAAATAGTTAGCATAGATATACAGCTATTTTCTCTTAGTTAAATGAGAAGAAAAGTTTGAACCAATAGTGTTCAGACAAGATATCATGTCTGCATCTTGTACTATGAATAATTACTATTCATAGTAAGACAACAATATGCAATGTATTAATTATTGTAACTGGCCTAGTAACCTGTTTTGAAAATGTCTCATTGCTACTTCTTTCTCAATAAAATTATTTTTTAAAAAAAGAAAAGAAAAGCAAATGCTGAGCTGGATATATAGCTCCACAGCATAAGTGCCTACTTGGCATGTCAATAAAGAAATGGGTTCCTAGAAACCCCCAATAACACCAGCACAAGAAACAAGAGCCTACGATACACAATGAAAAAGTGCTATGGGAAGTTTATAGCTGTGATTGTCCGCATCAGAAAAACAGAGCAAGTCCAAATAAGCATGGTCTTAGGAAAGCAAGAATAATCCAAAGCAAAGGTAGCAAGTACAAGGAAGGAAATTATAAAAGCCAGAGCAGACATTAATGAAATTGAGGCCGAAAAGCAATATAAAGAATCAGTAAGTCAAAGAGTTGATTCTTTGCATGAATAAACAAAATAGAAATACCTTTGGTTAACTTTACCAAAAAATAAAAGTCCCACTCAATACAATTAGAATGAAAAACATGAAATCATGATAGGAACCACCAAAATCCAGCTTATTAATAACTTCTCTAAAAACCTGTACCCTAATAAATTGGAGAACTCAGGAGAAATGGCTTCCTAAATATACATGAATCATCAAAGTTGGACCAAGGAGATATAAAAAAATTTTGAATAATTCAATTAAAACAAAGCAATAATAATAAATAAAAACCTATCAACTAAGAAAAGCCCAATACCCCATGGATTCACTGTTAAATTTTATAAAAATTTAGGGAAGATTTAAGGTCAACAATCCTCAAATTCTTTCTGGACAATCTGAATTTTTTTTTTTTCAATACCAGGAATTGAACTCAGAAACTTGCACTTGCTAAGTAGGCACTTATGAACCATCTCACTAGCCCTTCCCAGATAATCTTTTTCCAATTGGAAAAAGAGAACTACAGCCCATTCTATTTAATGAACACACATGCAGTAATCTCTAACAAAATACCAGCAAGCAGAATGCAACAAATCATCACAAAAACCATACATGAGGTTCATACATCATACCATTTCCTGATGACATCAAGCCACCAGTCTCTTATTTCCATTATGACCTCTCAGGTAGTGCTCTTACGCACTCAGTCTCCGATAACTTCCCCAAGGCCACTGCCATCACTCTACCTAAACGCCCTGTATTCCACTCAGAGACACAACATCTCATTCCAGGGCACCTACTGATACCCTCCCGACATGGAAATTTCCTTAGCCAGCTGGGATCCCAATTGTGAGGTGAGCCCTTGCCCCCTTGTTTGTTGCACCTAATGGACTTTACTCTGAATTATTTAGGGAGAAAGGAAGGAATAAAGGATATTTCAGAGTGTTTGCATTCAGGTGAATGTGTCTCCTTTGATGATAAAAAATGGCTTACAAAAGAATGAACCACAACTTCTCTTAGGCTTTACTATACACCAAGAAATTGGTGTAAACTGGGCATATAGGTTATAAGAGATTTAAAAGAATGAGATATTCTATCATAAGAACGATGTCTAAATAAATCACGAAAAGTACATCCTGTACTTTTCTATTGAAATGTTAACTATCCTATTAGAAATTAAATTCCCCAGAGAGAAACCCATAGAAATGAGAACTAAATGTAGTCTAGTTCACTTTCTGTTTAAGAGAAGGCTGCTTTTTCAGACTTTATCTGACTTACTCACCAGGGTGCATCTCTTGGGAGGCCAAATTATTTATTGACTGATCACACACGGGTGACTACTAATGCAGTTCATTAATAATGTTTACGTGCTCACTTGTCTTTTTCTCTCTGAGGTTTCTGCTGGTTTCTATAAAAGTGCATCCCACTTAACAAAACAATTAAAGATTGTCTTAAAGACTGTGCAAATGAATAGTATTAGAAAACTGAATTTTACCTTTTAGGGTTATTAACTTTCTTGATATTTAAAGAAATATTGAATTTATTTTAGCAAAGGGCTATAGTTGTTTTTTTATAAATAATTATAGGCACCTGGACATTCAAATTTTCATTGCTTAACAACTCTTTATCAAGTACCTATTATGCATATAGTGCTAAATAGAAGGCTAAGTGGGAATATTATTTCATGGGATTGGCAATGATTGAGATTTTTCAGAATTACCATATGTCAATAGACTACACTTACAGTCTCATTTACATTTTTCAGGTCCAATCATAGAAACTACTCTTGTTCAGGCTGATGGATGAACAGATTGACATGCTTAGAGATTGTAGAAAGACTTTCTCTTGGTGATACAATTGTATGGAAAATTCCTGCCATTTGTTCATTCATTAATTCACTCATTTATTCAACAGAACTTATCAAGAACTTCCAATGTGGTGGCACCATGAAGAGCTTTGGGAAAAAGTGACAGACCAAGCTGAGGCCCTATTATTATAAAAGCTTCAAGCTCAAGAGAGCCTTGCTCAACTGAAACCTACTATTGCAACCGAGTCTGAAGCTTGGGTGGTTGATAAGGACTAAGGGAGGAGAGAGATGGGGGAAACTGGGTAACAGAGATCAAAATGTTGTATAGAAGCACTGAGTTCAAGTGTTCTACAAACACACCTGGGTGACTAGTGATCATGACATATGGTAGGGACTTTACACATAGCTAAATGAAGAGTTCAAAGGCTCCAAACACAAAGTAATTATATATGGAAATGAAAAAGTTACTCTGAATTTATCAGTACCTACCATATACATATATTGAAATCTCATGCTGTGTTGCATAAATATGTGTAGCCATTACATGTCAATAATTTTTTTAAATGTTTGAGAAGAAATTGTTAACTGCCTTGATTTAATCATTACATACTGTGCATGTGTGTCAATTTATCACACTGTATCCCATAAACTTCTACAACACAAACACAAAAATGTATACAAAGATGAATTTTTCAGCTCCTGAGACCGGCCAGAGACAGCGCGGCCGACTCCGCCGTCCTGCTCCATCCCGCCCGCCCCCGCCCAGCTCCTGAGACCGGCCAGAGACAGCGCGGCCGACTCCGCCATCCTGCTCCATCCCGCCCGCCCCCGCCCAGCTCCTGAGACCGGCCAGAGACAGTGGCTGACTCCAGCGGCCTCCTGGATCCCGCGCC
>PVKA01016659.1:13129-47551 GCA_004027165.1 Ctenomys sociabilis | reverse complement strand
GAGAGGAGAGGAGAGGAGAAGAGAAGAGAGAGGGGTTTAAAAATCTGGGTTTTGAAAAAACAAGCACACAGATTTGTATTATTTCTAGATGGACATTTCCAAGCATGTCTGGGAAGAACTGCCCATACCAGCTGCCTCCAGAAAGGACGATGAGCAGCTAGTGGGAGATACAGATAAAAAGGGGGGCTTTTAGTTTCGTATCCTTTAGGATTTCCTACCAGAAACATTTAAAAAAAAATAGGCTCCACGTATAAATTAAGTGTTTAAAATGGACTTTGGAGTTCACATCAGTCTAGGTTGGTGTTTCTCCTTTAGCCTTCACAGTCATGCAACCCCGTAGAGTTGCTTAGCCTCTCTAGACTTTGTAGCATGAGCAAAACAGTCGTGCAGGTTGGGCACTACTAGTCCAAAGGTTTCAGATTTTCAGGTTAGTAACACTCTATTCAAATATTCTAAACTCCAAAATTTGACACATTTCTAGCCACAAACATTTGGCACCCACATCAAAAATAAATCTGTGCTTAACTTCTTTGCTTCACACTATGTACTACTATCTGCTCAACAAATTTATTTGTATAAATCCTCTTTTAAACTTATTTCCTAAAAGTGGGGACAACAGCATCTGTTTGATTAGGAAAGTAGATACGTTACATGAAATTAAATAAGACAGAAAGTGTCATACCCTGGCATTCCTGTGGACACCATCATTATCACTACAAATGAATGCTCTGATGAACTGTCTGTACAAAGGGACTCAGGGATGGGCTGCCTGATGCAAAGCTGGCTCCCTCTGTACTGCCTGCAGCCCTCAGAGCCCTCAAGGGGCCCAAAGCAGAGCCAGCTGACTAACAAAGGTTTCAGTACCCTTAATGTGCACCTAGTTAAGGAACTGTGGAAACAAACAAGTTGCACTATGTATACTCTTAAAGAACTCTCTCTCTATAGAAGACAGCGAAGCACACAAATCATTGTGACTACGATTCAATGAGAAAAATCATTACAGAACTATGGACAAACATTAAGGAAATAAGGTATGATGCCCTTGAGTAAGAACGACACCAGGGCTTCACAAGAGAAAAATCCTTTCATAAAACAAACAGTAGGATCCTAGAGGGGTCTTTTTTGCTGATCACAAACATAGAGGGGTCCTTTTATGCCTGGTTGCTGCTTCTTTTTCTAGTCTTGGTTTAGATATCAGGTCTCCTGGTGGGACTCTGTGATAGCACTACTCCTGGCAGCCTACAACTTAGACACCAATGCTTCTAGTCCACTGCTGCAGCCCCAGGTCTCTATAGTGTCCCTTCTATGGACTCCTCTCTGAATCAATTCGATTAGAGTACTAAGTATGCAAAAGAACTGACTTTTCTTTCTAGTCTTTCCACTTAGATTGAGACTCTTGAGAACATAAACTGCTTATCATATTCTTAAACAGTGTTTAGTGTGAAATAAACAGATGAACCCTAAGCAAAATTTGGTTTTATTTTGTAATATAGGACATTGAATCCAGGGCCCTCACACTGAGCTATACCCCAGCTCCCTTATTATTTCTTATTTTGAGACAGGATCTCACTAAATCACTGAATTGCTCAGGTTAGGATTGAATTTATAGTCTTCCTGCCTCAGACTCCCAGAGTTCTGGGATTACAGGTATATGCCATCCTGCCCATCAAGTATTTTAAGTCTTTTCTATTTCCACTGCCATATAGGCCAAAACAGAAATACCCTGCTTTGAAGGGTATATAGATGATAAATGTGGTCATATTCTGGTCTACAGTAGCATCAGAGTCCAGGACCAACTGACCAACAATCTCGATGAGATATGCCAGGATCACACCATCCCGGAGATCCTGTCGCAGGTCTTGCACAGGTTTCACCAAAGGCCTCTTCTTCAGCTGTGCATTCACCCAGGCCACATAGGCCTGCAGCTGTTGCTGGAAAATAAAAGGTGGAGATAAGGCAAGGTGGCCCATTAGCTTTATTCCCTATCCTACAGCCCTAAGGCAGCATGAGAGATAGGAGTACCTAGGGCGATCTCCATCCAGAAAGAGAAAGAAGAGATTTTAAGGAAAGAAGAAAAAAAATGGCATCAGGGTCAGACTCAGAGAATGTCCTAAAATTCTTAGTTTTGTACTAGTCTCCAGGGATAATATAACCTCTGACTTGGGTGGCACTGTGGACAGAGACAAGGAGGTACTTCAATGACTGTGACTTTGGCTTCTCTTGAGTTTTGTTCTGTGGACAGAGATGACAGGCAGCCCCAGGACCCCAGCCAGTTCTTAGATGTAATCACTGCTGTCAGCAACTCACCAAGCTTTTCAGTGACAATCTCTCACACATTGTATGCACAACAGACTGTGACACTCATACAAATGATCTTGCCAAGCCAGAGATAAACAATACACAAGCTCAGAGCTCCCACATAGCTGCTTTCTTCCAAATGAGATTTATATGAAACCATCTCACAGTCAACCCAAGATTTACTCTCCTAATCCATAATCCTAGGATTGCTAGGGAGTTAGTTTTAATTCTTGCTTTATGTTGTCAAAGATCTGGTTCCCTAAAGCTGACACAAAAGAGCAGTTACTGCAGACTGAGTGGCACCTTCAGTTGCTTCAAAGTTAGGGTCCTATTTCATCAGAAAAACATCAGGCATCTAGGCAGAGATGCAAGAATGTTCTAGACACTAGAACTTAACCCAAACACTGGAATAACCATACATATTCCATGCTGTCTACTGAACAGGACTGTTTGGTCAGAAGGTGGACACTAATTTCTAAGTAGCAGATGAACAATGTCCTAGTCCAGACAACAACTGTGCATGGTTTCTATAGCAGCCCAAGATCCTGGACCTAAAAATTAAATTCAAGGGCTAATTGTATTAGATTATAATTTGGTTGCAGTACAGTTGATTTTCAAATCCTAAGTACTTTCTTAATGAAATGATGTAGAATTATTTCCTGGTAAATTACCCGGCAGATGCTTTCTGAGTTTAAATTAAATCTTCGTTCATCTCATTCTGTTGATTTATAGGAATAAATAGAGGGTTATTTTTTGTGCTACCAACAAAATGTAGGAAATGCAATGGTCAAGAGGGAGGGGGGGCCTAATGCTACTGAGTACTCACCATGAACTAAACACTACTTTTGATGTTCTATATGCATTTATCGAGTAAACGAATATACGTGTCGCAGGACCTGATGTGTAAGTGATGTTTATCAAATGGTCATTGCTACTGTCATCACCATTATCATTCAATTAAATTCTTAACAAAAACAGTTCACAATGAGTTTGAGCTCCACTTTATGAAGTTTGGAGAGGTCATGTGGCTTCTCCAATGCTCCTGTAGCTAGAACACTGCAGACATGGTAGAAAAACCCAGAAAGTGTTGTGCAAGCATTTACTAAGGGCCTCTTGCTGTTCAGCTCACTGCCAGGACAGATGAGGCTGTGCTTGACTCGGGTGTCTCAGTTATTCCTCTCTCGTTGCTGGGACAAATATCCAACACTCAAAATGAAGGAAGGAAAGGTTTATTTAGCTCACAGTTATTGGAAGTTGGCACATGGCAGAGGGTAACCTTTCATGGCAGTGGCAAAGAGCAAAAACAAAATGAAGTAGGGGCTGGGGAGATGGCTCAGTGAATAAGCACTTCTCTGGCAAATGCAAGGGCCCGAGTTCAATCCCCAGTTCCACTAAAAAAAAAAAAAAAAAAAAAAAAAAAAAAAGGAGAAGTAGCAGCAACAAGGACAACAGAGAGCAAGTTTGTCTCCCTTATGTTGCATTCAGGCTATCTGCCCTAAGCTGGGTGTAGTACTCACCCATAATCCTTAGCAGCACTCAACCATAATCCCAATGCATCATGAGTCAATCACAAACTCTAGTAGTCTGCCCCATGACTTTGTGGGAACAGCTAGACACAAAGCACGGCAGTAGACCAAATATCTACTGTTAAGGGCATGCTGAGCTGTGTAAAGCTCCGAGGTCTGCCCTCACCTTGCAGCCAAAGCATTGCCTGGAGCAGACCAGGCAAAGGATGCTCTGGAGCAAACCACTCCTGTCTGAGGAAAAGGAGTTAAGACCAGAAAAGGCACTATAAGTAAGAGCTCTGCCTATCATCCTGGCACTGTTGGAGGCTGAGGCCAGAGGCCTGCAAGTTGAAAGCCCAGCCTGGTTAACTTGGCAATTTAGTGAGATTCTGTCTCAAAACAAAAAACAAAAAGAGCTGGGGATGTAGCTCAGTGTGAAGACTCTGAGTTTAATCCCCACTACCACATGTAAAATAAATAAATAAAAATTAAATAAATAATATCAGGGATGGCTGAAAAAATATGGTGAAAGTTTAGATCTAAGATGTTTATTGTAGAGACACACATAATCAATTACCCACCTGAATATTCCCCTTGCCTTTGAATGTTTGCCACATGTATCCATTTATCCCATTATTCTTGCCACTTTTGTGTTTGTTTTGTTTTATTGAGGGGGACAGGGTCTCACTACATGTCATCCATGCTGGCCTAGAATTCACTATGTAGCCCAGCCTGGCCTCCAACTTATGGTGATGCTCCTGTCTCAGCTTCCTGAGTTCTGGGATTAGAGGTACGTATCATCACACCTCGTGCTTACCACTTACTGGAAGTCCTTCTGTGAATATCTTTAGTTGTGCTGTGTGGCTATGTCAATGTCCTCAATCAATGCAAAATATTTACCTTGCACAATTATTTTGGCCTGGAGAACAGCCAGAAGTCAGACAGATCCAGTGGATACCGTGAATGAGGCCACATCCTCAGTGTTCTTACAAGCCTGCTTTTATACTGAACCTCACACAGCAGGATTATTCACAATGTTTTTCATCATACTTCATAATGACACTACTGAGGAAGACTTCCATTCGCCCACTGCACATTCCTGCCTACAGCCTTTTATTGGTCTCATACTACACTCAAAACAAAATCCAACTTCTTCACCACCATTTAACTCTGCCACACGCCAGCCCATGCCTGTCCTACAGCTTCACTCACTAATCATCCACAGCCCTCCAAAGTTCACTACCCAAAATACCCAGCCACTCAACCTCCTCAAGCACTGTCTTTTGGAGAAAGCCCTCTCTCACCTCTCACCCACCTCACACTCCTTGCAAGTATCCTGTAGCAAGACATCCACTTAAATTTGAGTGCCTGCCCCGTGGCTGTACAAAGGGCTCCATGGCTTCAAGAAGCTTGTAGAAAGAAAGGGCAGAGGAGAAAAAGCTTGCAGACTGGTAAAGAAAAGTGCTATGAAAGGGTATACAGGTGTGAAGAAAGTACCAAGCCAACCTGAAAACAAGCTTCGGGGGGATTCAAGGTGCTCAAACAATATTTGTTTGACTCAGTGAATCATTTGTCACATTTCATGAAGCCAAGACCTAAGATAACGCAACAGTTAACTGTGCAGGTGCAGACAAATGTAAGTATTTTTCATTAGCCCAAGGTAATTTCTACTAAAGCAGCCATAGCCTTCCTCCAGCTGTAGAACAGATGTGAACTGTCTCAGATGCAAAACCGGTGAGAGACCCCAATGGTACTTCTCAGACACATTAATCACATCTCTGGTCTTCAGGATTGAGCAGCATAAACTAGAAGTCACTACTTTGCTAAAAATGTTCTAGGACGAAAGCTACACTCTGTCCTGTAAGCACATTTTCTCTAATGCTAATCTACCAGGAAGATGTTACTGTATCCATACTGCTGATTGGAAATTGGGACCAAAAATCAGATGAAATACTTGTTCAAGGTCAGCCAGATAGTAAACCATGAATACGAGATCCAGATCTGCCCCCGAAGGCACTGTTCTTTCCCCACCTAAATGAATGCATCTGAGTCCTAAATGACATTATTAAAATGATCAGCATGCGCTTTCATGTAAACCACTGCACTCAGTGCCTTTGTCCCATCTACTGCATTCTACGCTGCATGACTGTCTACTGCTCCAAATGTGGCTCCCGGAGCGGCAGCATGAGCACCAGTGGGAGACCTGCTGGATCACAGACTCCTAGGTTCCTCCCCGGCCCTACCACAGTGGAATCACTCTTTCAACACAATGCCCTAGTGACTCCCGCACCGTTAAATGTGAGAAGTACTGACTTGGCCCACTCTTCCCCTACCTGATTGCACCTCAAGGAAACCAAGAAACCTTGCAAACGTAGACCTTACCCCAAAGATACCAAATTCTTTCTAAGGGTAAAATTCAGCTATATTTTCCCAATCTCCCCAGGACTCTCGTAGAACTGAGTTCAAACTTTTCCTAGTTGAATATTCCAGCTCCCTTACCCAATAGGTTCACATTCCTGTGTACCCAATAGAATTATCTAAGAAGCTTAGAAGAAAAAAATCCTAATGCTTCTTGGCTCCATCATAGATAATTAGAATTTCTGGAGGTAAAGACCAGGGGTATCTGTATTCATCAAGGGCCCCTAGGTACCTGCAGAGATGCAAAGCAAAATGAACCATTTTTTACATGAAATGGTTGTAAGGATTATGGTCCACTGGTCCAACCTCTGAAACTCTGATGCTTAGAACCTAATAAAAACCTTTGTACATAAATGTATTTGTAAGACACAGAAATTTGAAGTGGTCAGTTTTCAAAAAAGTAGTTGGGGCTGGGGAGAGGGCTCAGTGGAATAAGCGCTTCCCTGGCAAGCGCAAGGCCCTGAATTCAATCCCTGGTTCCGAAAAAAAAAAAAAAAAAAAAAAAAAAAAAAAAAAAAAAAAATTGCCTAATAGCTCAGCAGATTGAAATGCCTGCAAACAGGTGTAGGGGTCAGGGGTTTAATCCCTAGGCTTGCTGTGCTGACCCTAGCCCTGGGGTGCACTGAGATGGCAATTGAGACTGGAATTATATGCTTATATAATCCCAGCTCTTGGGAGTCTGTAGACAGGTGGATCACTGAGTCCAATCTAGCTGTGAGACCCTGAACACCCTGTAGACCCTTTCCCCCCAAAAAATTGCCTAATAGCCTACAGACATGACAAAGACCACCTCTAGAAGAACCCTAACCAAATGGGACCTTGGGGGAGAGATAAACTAGTGAGACAAGCTTTCCTGAGAAATGCAGGCATAAGTGAGGAGAGGAGAAAAGATCTCAGACACTGTCTAAGAACACTGTACTCCCTGTAGTACCCAGCCGCTGAGAAACTGGGAAGAACTGGTACTCTAGGACACAAATTGCTGCAGCTCCCCAGCTGTGCCTACCTGACACCCAGTCTTGCAGGAGCAACACTAAGGCCCCACTCCCACTCTGCTTCGTGTCCCTGAGTCCCCTTCCTTGGGTTTGGGTAGGTGAGTGTACTTGTTATAGATACGAAGGGTCCTCATTTCAGATATTTTTCCTTCCTTTCTTCTTTGGTCACTAGATCATTTTGTTGACTCACACTGAGCAGTCATGTGTAACTGCTTTTTTTTTTTTTAATTTATTAACTTTTCACTGTGAAGTAATTTCAGGTTACAGAAAGTAACAATATGTAGCATTCCCCTACATCCATCAGCCCACTAACCAAAAGGTCTACATTTTATACAAGCAAGGTACAAGGATGAAAACAGCGAATTAACACTGATGCAACACCATTAATTGGAGATTTTAATAAATTTTTGTTTTTGTCTTTTAACTGATGAAATGTGTACTTATTGATGGGGAACCATGTAATTCAACACATGTATAACTTGTTTTTATTTATTTATGCCAGGTTAAATATAGAAGATTTCCCCAGGTATTTATCATTTTTTATGGTTTATTCAAATGTCCCCAAGTGTCCCACTTGGTCCAGGATCAAATCGAAACATCTCACACTATCTTGTCCTTTTGCTCTCCTGTAATAGGGGAGAGTTCCTCAGCTGTTCTGTCTTTCGTGACCTTGACAATTTTTTCAAGTGTTACTAGCCAGGGATCATGTGTCCCCCAAAAGAAGACCTAACAAGGAGACAAGCCCTGGCTGAGGGAAGGCTGCACCTCGCTGTTCATTGCTCATTGGCTACTCCACAAGGGCAGGTAAGGCAAGGACAGGACGACGGGGGCCAGCATGATCGATCTCAGTTTTCAAGACAGTTCAGTCTTATTTTCAGGAAAATACAGTATATTGTCATATCCCTGAATGTGGGTATATCTTAAGTTTCCTTGAGATTAAGTTCTTACGGATCTTTCATCAGCCTATCACGCCATTTGGGTGCTTCACCTCAAGAGTCATGTGATGCCGATGTTACCCCAGGGCTGACGCTGGCTGCCACTGCTCAGTGTCAGTCAAGTTTTCTTCACCACGAAGCTTCTGCTCTCCTCTTTTCAATTAATAAATATCGTGTGGTAAGATGCTTCAAAACTACGAAAGTACCTTTTTTGTCACTGCTTTCCTCATCCATTTTACGTTTAATACTGTTGATTTTTCTTTCCTGGAGCAATTACAGTGTTTCCCAAATGAAGATTTCCTAATTCCATCATTAATTCTATATACTAATTACAATTCTTACAGTGAGGAAGAGCTCTCTCTTTGTAATTCCTATTTATATGTTAGATTCAATGCACACCTAAGTCTATTTTCATAAATAGACTCATAATAAATATAACACTAAAAATTACAAAAAAGTCCATATACTGTGAAAATGTATACATAGACAATACAGAAATTACTATCTTGCTTAAAGTTCTTTTTGAATTTTACACAGAAAATTTTAAATCAAGACCATACATAATATTGTATCATGAGAATCATGACATTTTTGTGGTATACTTAAATTTCCATTTGGACACAGTCCAGCTCTTGTATTTATTTACATGAAATATAAATTAAATGTATTAATATTCAATATATTAAACAAATAAATCAAACTCGGGACCTTGAGCTTCCCAGGGAGGCGCTTATGCCACTGAGCTGTCTCCCTGGCCCTGATAGCTCTTTAATCAATCATTTCTACCTAATACATAAGAACCTTTTACCTAAACTCACTGACCTTTAATGATGTCACTGAAGAAATCTGTGACGTTTTCTGGACTGCTTAATTTCCAGGCATTTCTGAGTGTAGTGGTGCATATAAGTTTTTGTTATTATTACTGACTGGTGACCTTGTATGGGCTCCACATGAGCCTTCCATCACAATTATTTGGAGCACAAGGGCCGTTGAGACATTTCTGTGGACTAAGCGCCTGCTTAGGTAAGTACAGAGACCAAGGTTCGATTCCCGGCACCACATGCTGTGCTGGCCCTGCCCCCAGGCACACTGAGCCAGCCCCTGAGTCCTGGCGTGGTGGTGTAGGCCTATAATCCCAGCGCTGGGGATGCTGAAACAGGAGGATCACTATGAGTCCAAGCTGCATAGTGAGACGCTGTACCAAATATATAAAATTTAAAGATTAAAATTAAAAAAAAATTAATTGGAGCACAAAAGAAAGACAAACATCTGAATCTGAAAGAAAAGGTCCCTCACCATAATCAATCCTAGTCACATTTTAGGAGATGGTGCCCCTGGAAAGCACAAATACATTTAAACTTACTTGACATTTTGCGATTTTAAAATGACTTTATTTGTATTGGTGCACGTTTGCAGTAATAATGATTATGTTCCTCTTGGAGATAAGCAATGTAACTTCGTAATTCCTTTTCTTTTATCCCCTTCCCTCACTCTTTCCTCCATCTCTTTGTTTCCCTTCTTTCACAAAAGAGCTATCTCCTTTTCTCTATTATCTTTTATTTTGAAGAGCTCTTCCTTCATTTATTTATTTATATGAGCATGAGCTCCTGGACAACTTATTTTTATTTTTTTGCTCAATTATTGTACTACTGCGTAGATTTTTCTAGATTTGATGACAGGGGTACCTTCATCTTGGTTCCTGTATCCTTATCACAAGTTCAGGTCATTTTTTTGTTAACTATAGTTGTAAGACAGAATATAAAGTTTAGCACCTTAACTCTGAGTATGCAGTTTAATAATGTTAAGTGTGCAGTATTCACATGGTTGTACAATAATAAGCTTAAATTTTTCTGTTCCTTTTTGTATGCATATATACATACATAATACAACTATTTATTTATAGTAGTAGTAGTAGTAGTTGGACTCATAGTGGTCCTCCTGTTTTCAGTACACCCACTGCTGGGATTACAGGCATGCACCACCACACCGGGACTCTGCAGCTGGCTCAGGCCGCCCTGGGGGCGGGGATGGCTTGGCATATGGTCCCTGTGCTTTTGTCTAAGCTTGCCTAAGCAGGCCCTTTAGCCTGCTGAGGTATCTTACAGACTTCGTACCTATTTATTTTGATATACAGACACACATACTCTATATCTGTATCTATAATTTATAAGCATATTTTTTTTTTGAAACAGGGCCTTGCTATGTGATTAGGCTAGCCTTGAACTCACTATGTAGCTCATGCTCCTGCCTCATCTCCCAAATGCTGGGATTACAGGCATGTGTCACCATACCCACCCCCAAATATACAATTAACCTAATAAATTATACTGAAACCTCCTAACTCAGCCCCAGAAGTATCATATTTCCCGTTTTTCTTATTTCTATTTCCTTTACTCAACAGTGAAAGAAATCTGACTCTATCAATATTTATTTATTTCCTTGGTCATAGAATACACATAATACAGATTTGGACATCCTATGCTATTCCTTGTGAAAAATAACCGGGATGCACAAGTATATTCAAGTACTTTATTTGATAGGGATCAATTTTTACTTATAGCCAAGAACTGAGTGTGCAGTTCTTTTGTCTTTAACTTTCCATAGTTAAAGTACCCATCGCCAAATTACTTAGAAATCTTCTTCATATTACTCCATCCCTTTCAGCATGGTTATGTTATTCTTTTCTAACACAGTTAGGCTCGCTTGTTATAGTTAGTAGTCCACTTTGGGTTTCCTCACTTCCCACTATATTTGAATTATTTCTACGTGGGATAGGTAAACAACGAACATGGGTCTACAAGTCAAACTTAGAAAAAAATGAGAAAAGTTCACTCGTCCATTGCATAGTCCACTCCCATTTCCCTTCTGTAGGTAAATCGAACTCATTCACTTCCAATTTACCCACTAAAAAGATTTATGCTTCCTTACGTGAAAAATACTGTTGTACTGATATTCTTTTTATTAATATATGTTTGCAACATTCTTCTTCACTTCATTTAATATTCACTTACTATATCCTAGAAATCGCTCCACATTTGCTTACAGAGCTTTTCGGAACTTGTTTTTAGGGCCACACAAGCATCCTATCCCGAGTGTACCATACATGCCTATTTAGATAGTTCTGCAGATACACACGGTCCTGCAATGAGCACCTCTTACACACACACACACGCCTCTGTACACACATTTTCATGTTGACTGAGGTTTTCAAGTTAAATTCTGAGGGGTAACACTGCTGCATCAAAGAACTGGCCACAATGTGATTTGTTAGGCATTGCCAAATTATGTGCTATATGCACCTCACAGTTATGTACTATGTACACTAAGCAACTTCCCAATGGAACATAACCGTTATGTGCTGCAAGCATGGACTGATAAGAAATAAAAGCTGACAAAATAATCTTTACATCACTACCATTTTTGGCCATCAGTATTTCCCTACAAATGATCCATTCAACAAAGAAGTTTTGTTAGGGGCCAGGGAGATGGCTCAGTAGAATAAGCGCTTCCCTGGCAAGCACAATGGCCTGAGTTCAAGCCCAGGTTCCACCAAAAACAAACAAATAAAAGTTTTGTTTTGCTTTGTTTACCTTTTCTTTTATAGCCTTTATTTTAAGTTGATATTTTAGAACAGTAAGTTACTTTTCACAGCACTGTCTCCTGCGCTGAAAATATAATACTCCATTTCTGAATGCAAAGATTTGAGATAAATCGAAATGAACATTAAGGTGTATAAACAGCTACTTTTAAGTCTACTCTTACTTGATAGGATCAATTTTTACTTATATTCAAATACACGGCACGATAGTAGCAAACTGCAGCTTCCGTAGAAACACTGCAGATGTGCCGCGGGTTATCACACTTGCGTTTCTCTAAAAACATAACCTTACATGATCTTAATTTTACAGATTTAAGGGCCAGGGAGATGGCTCAGTGGAATAAGTGCTTCCCTGGCAAGCGCAAGGGCCTGAGTTCAATCCCTGGTTCCACCAAAAAAAAAAAAAAAAAAAAATTTCTCTTTCATTTCTGTTGGCCAGGGAGATGGTTCAGTGGAATAAGCGCTTCCCTGGCAAGTACAAGGGCCTGAGTTCAATCCTCGGTTCCGCAAAAAAAAAAAATAAAAAAAATTTTACAGATTTAAGTGTGGAGAAATGTCTAAATCACAAGTAACAATTAAAGTTGTTTATGTGTAAATTAGGACAGAGTATACTTTATGTTGTGTCAAGGGCCTGGGGAAGAAAGAAGAGCCATCACCTTCCATCTGATGCTCTTCGCTCTCCAGCTGGAGGTGACAAGTTCTTGTGACTCAAGTGTACCATTCAGCTCGCATTTCCTAAGTCGGAAAGGACAGTTTGTAGCCAAACCAAAAATGCCTCTGCACTGTTACTGCTTCGCCTTTCCCCACCAAATTTTGAACACTACCACTCAGAATCTTTCAGAAATTTCCTGGTAGAATTTTATAATGAAAATCAAAAGTATAATTATCAAGAACAATAAGTTTAAGTATTGTAACCTAAAGAAACTGTGAAACAGCTGCATAAACTATGAATAATCTAAAAAGTTGTAGTTTATTCCTTTTATTTTGATTAATCTAACAGTAAAAAGCCATGTAATATTTTAAAACAACCTAATCTAATGGTCAAATTGTGGAAAATGCATCTTTGATAACTATCAAAATGAGACCTACTTACTGTAAAATTATCAAGTGCATGTAACTTATTAATGGCTTTAGACTATACCAATAGTAGTACCGATATATTCTATAAAACAAAGGACTGCACACACACTTGGCTGTCAAACATTTGAAGCAGAAATCACTTCCACAATGCTACAAATGCCCGTGTACATGGTGCTGATGATCTGCCAACACAGAAAATCCAACCTTTTGCACTTATTCAATCCCCAAATTAGTCAGATGATGATTCTCCATGTGAAGATTTGGGTGTTTCTCCATGGACTTCTTCCTCTTCACAAGCCCCATCTTCCTCCTCTGTGGTCATTTCAAAATCATCCCCATCTCCACTACCGTGCTGGGATCTGCCACCTTCCCCTGTCTGTGTCTGAGTACCACTGTCTACCTGAGCCTTCTGTTCCCTGATTTCCTGCTCTTACTTTTCCTTCTTCACCTTCCTTTTTCTCATTGTCAGACTGCTGCTACTTTTTGGTTTCAGAGTTTTGTCTTTCTTTAGTCTTCTCCTGGCCCTTTGTATTCATGTGTATACAGAGGCCTGAAGGGGTCGGTGCAGCTCAAGTCAGCAGTCAGATAAGGTAAGAAGCCGAAGTGGTGCCTTCCTCCAGCTGATTAGAAAGTAACATGGCAAGAAAGAGAATGCAAGGAGCAACAGCCAGGAGAAGAATGCTGGCTACAAAACAGCCTGCGTACATACGGAGGTAATGAACACCTACTCTCATTTTTGTTGGCCAAGGTGAGAAGAGGGCGGCTGCTGTTATTGCAATCACAAGAATTAACCCTATGACAAAAGTTTTAATGTGAACTGGGTCATAGATCCACACATAAACCTCACTGCCATCCAGGAAAACTTGGTCATCATGTGGTTCAAGTTTGAATTTTTTTTTTAGTTTCTTTTTGGGGGAGTTCCAAGAATTTCTTCCTTTTTGAAATCTTCCTTTACATCGTCTTTTCTTCCCTCTTATTCCTTTTTTGTCTCTTATTTTGTATTTACTTTTTTTAATGTAAATGCTCCATAATGTTTCTGCTCTGTGGAATCACATTTTATGTTATTTATTTATTTTTACAATTTCAAATCAAATTATTAGAACAGATTCAATAATTAATACATTGCATATTGTTTTCTTCTTACTTGCTCTTTTTTTGGTTGGTTTGTTTGTTTTCAGAACCAGGGATTGAACTCAGGCCCTGTGCTTGCCAGGGAAGTGCTTATTCCACTGAGTCATCTCCCCGGCCCCTTTACTTGTTCTTTTTATCCTCTTCTTTTCCACTTTCAACTTTTCCTTTATCTTTTTCTTTCTTTATGTCTTTATCATACTTCATTTTAATTACTTTAAGTGTTCAGTGACAAAATTATTTCTTTAAAAGCGTGGTACAGTAATCAGCCACAGACTCCATGGCTGTAAATAAAGCTTCTTCTCCTTTTTTGGCCTTTGCTTTGAATCTGAAAGGTAGTCCAGTGCTTTTGAAGCAACAAAGTAATCAGGCTGGTGACCCATCGTATTTGTGGATTTTGTTGGACAGTTGAATAGAAGATGCTTTTAGTTATAGACATCTCCTCTTTATTTAGAGTTCACCAACTTCCAGTATCCACTTCTTGTTGAGAAAAGATCTTACTATGTAATTCAGGCTGGCCTTGAACTCACTCTGTAGCCCAGACTGGCCTTGAACTTGTTCATGGTGATCCTCCTGCCTCAGCTTCCTGTGTGTGCATGCAGGGGGTGGGGTAGCTATCATGTCTGATTACTTTCTCAAAAATTTTAAATGTATTTGCATAATCACCTGAAAAGTCTCTTTTTAATTATTTTTCATTATTTCTTTTAAATCTTAAAAAAATTACTTGTTTATTTATTTATTCACTTGGTACAGGGTCTCACTACACAGGGTCTCAGCCTCCCTAGAGCTCATACAGAGGTGTGCCATCATGCCCAGTTTTGGTGACCAGCACAGCATTCAGAACCTGGGATTGAACCTGGGTCCTTGTGCTTGCCAAGCAGGTGTGTAGATTACAGAGCTATCTCCCCAGTTTTTCACATTTCAGTGGTTACTTTTCCACTGCCATTTCTCACTTTGTATATTTGTGGTTTTTCTCTTTTTTCTTCTTGATCAGGTAGTTTGTCTATTTTGGTTACTAAAAATAAAGTAAAGCTCTTTCAAGAATCGTTGCACAGCCCACTCCGGACCTTTCCTGTCTCTCAGGAGCTATTTCTAGTCCCCATTCCTATTTTTCATTCCGTTTCAGCAATAAATTTTCCTACTCTTTTTTTTTTTTTTTTTTTTTTTTTTTTTTTTTTTTTTTTTTTTTTTTTTTTTTTTTTTTTTTTTTTTTTTTTTTTTTTTTTTTTTTTTTTTTTTTTTTTTTTTTTTGGTGGAACTGGTGATTGAACTCAAGCCCTTGCACTTGCCAGGGAAATGCTTATTCTTCTGAGCCATCTCCCCTGCCCCAATTTTCCTACTCTTAACCTAAAAAATAAACAAGAATTATTGTTCCCTGATTTAATTTCTTTTACTACTGTAATATCTAGAACCAAACACAGTACTTTGATTATAAAACCAGGTACTGAACTTCTTTGTTCAAGATATTTCACATTTTTTTCTCCTTTTTTTTTTAAAGTTTTTGTTGTTTTGCTTTGTTTGTCATCACCACCCATGGCTGTGTCACACTAAGTTGTCAACTAGATTCTGTGTGTGTGTGTGTGTGTGTGTGTGTGTGTGTGTAACCAGGAATTGAACACTCAGGCACTTGTGCTTGCCAGGGAAGTGCTTATTCTACTGAGTCATCTCCCTAGGCCTCAACTAGATTCTTAATATGTTCTGCTATTAGACCACATCTCTTTCATCTTTGCACTTATAAATGGTTTCTTTAAATCTATATTTACCTTTAATAAATGTTAGCTCATTAGATTCTGTCTCACCATATCCTGTCATCCGAGGCTTTCATTCATACAAATCAACACCTTCGGATTCCCTACTATTTGCGGACCAATGCTTACAGTCTCATACATAGCTATGACACAAACTGATGATTGTTACCTACGAGAAACAGAATAAGGCCATCCATGCGGAGCACGCACAGCAGAATGAAAGGATGGATGTGCCCGGAGAAGGCCAGAGGAGATGGGCATTTGCTGGTCTTTTAAGGGTATTTGCCAGCGGGAGATGATAGGAGGGCAGAGGGGACACATAAGAGCTGCAAACACCTGGGGTTCCCTGCACGGATGGCCACTTCCAGAATTACTGTGGAGCTCCAATGGCAGGTGATGAAGATGGAGATACAGATCAGCCCAAGACCTACCAGCAGGGCTGAGGAGATGGCTCAGTGGAATAAGAGCTTCCCTGGCAAGCACAAGGTCCTGAGTTCAATCCCCAGTTCCACCAAAAAAGACCTACCGGCACTTATTCCAGCTGTTGTAAGCAATGGCACACACTTAATCATCCTACCTACTCACTATTATCCTAGCTCCTCTTATCCTGAGATCCTGAGACAGGAGGATTGCACGTCTGAGGATAACTTGAGCGATTCCATGAGACATCATCTCAAAATTTAAAAAACACAAAAAGCTGTGGATGGAGTTCAGGGGTGCAGTGCTTTCCTAGGAAACACTACGCCCTGTTTTCAATCCCCAGTAACATGGGAGAGGGGGCACCTAGAAGCACTTAAAATTAAGGCTGAAATGCTTCAACAGCAAAGTATGGAGTCTTAAAACAGAAGGCTGAAACTGTTAGGCTTGTATCTTAGAAAGGTCACCCTGGACACAGAACAGAATCAGCCACAAAAGGGGTGCACACAAATTTGGAGAAACCCACACAGGGATGAGGTGATGATTCAAGAGTGGGAAGACAAGAACCTAACCTGAAGCATTACCAGTTAGAAAAGAAAAAATTCCTGAAAGAACTCAAAGGTGTGATAAGGTGCAGGCAGTGACCAAGGAAGAAGGTTCTAAAACTCATGCCCGAATGCCCAGTTGGCTGGTGACACTTTAAGTAAGATAGCAAACATGTGGACAGCAAATATTGGGGGGAGATAAAGAGTTCCATTTTGAGCAAGCATATGATTTAGTTGTAGAACATCAGGCAGAAATGTTCCACAGCTAGCTGGCGCCACCCAGCAGGTCAGTGGGCATGGTGGCACAGGCCTGTAATCGCAGCACTCAGGAGGCTGAGGGAGGAGGATGACTGCAAATTTAAGGCCAGCCTGGGCTACGTGGTGAGTTCATGGCCTGTCTGAAATGAACTACACAGTGAGACCTTGTCTCAAAACACAAAACAACAGAAGCCCGAGATAGGGACTGAATGAAAGACACAGGTTTGAAAGCATTTACACGCATATTTGCAAGTGAGATGAGAACTACCATTGACTGAGCGCTTTCTAAGATGCCAACTGCGATGCTCAGCCCTGGACTGTGTGTGTGCGCACGCACACGTGTGTATCTCCTCTCATACTGATCCATGAGGAACTATTGTTCTTATTTTATAGATGTGGAAACCGAGATTGAGAGCATCAGATAGCCACAGCTATAAGCTTACAAGTGGCAGAGCAAGGATTTGAACTCAGTGCTCACTCGCAGTCCTGGTCTCTGCATCCAAAATGGTAAGGTGAACTGTGAGAGACCATTAGAAATTACTTGGAAGAAAGGAGAGGAAAGGGAAACATTGAAGGGAAAACAAAGAACTCAGATGCACTGAATGCCAATTCTTGTTGACCACTGCGGGAGGCAATTTATATGGATTGTCTCCTCTAAGCATCATACCCAGCCATTAAAATCAGCATGATTAGCCCATTTTACATGGGAAAACTTGTGCAAGATCACCATGCCAATAAGGGATCAAACCTGGATTTGAATCTACTCATGTCACCCCAACGAATACATGATTTAGACTTTAGCAAGAAAAAGAAAAGACACAGAATCTGTGTAAGTAAAATGAGAAAAGCAGCCAAAAGTTTATTCTTGAATGTGCTGCCAGGATACAGCATTATGTGAGGACCCAAGGAAAAGAATTTTAAGATAGGTAGTTGATCATACCAGATGCTGCAGGATGACTGAGACCTGGAAAGGCTGTTTCATTTAATACAGGCTTTGGTGCCCCTTTGAAGAATAGAAATTGTGGGGTTTTTTGGTTTTTTTTTTTTGTTTCTTTTAATTTTTGGTGCACAGATTGAACTGGTTTCTTGAGCTTGTCAGGCAGGTGCTTGTGCTGCTGAACTACCTTCCCAGTCCAGAGCACAGACACTGTGAGGGGTGAGGCAAAGTTGGGTGATAGTTAACTGAAAAGACCCCATGAAGGAAGAAGACAGAAGACAGAAAGACAAAGGGCATTATTTGGAGAGGAATGCGAGGGAAGGAATGAGGATTCGAGAGGGATGAGGTTGCTTTAGATGAATGAGTCAGGGAAAGAGAAACAGATCAAGAAAAGCGAGAAGCAAGGTTTCAGAGGTGAGGAAGAGGGCCACATCCTCTGATCAGGAGTGGGGACCTACTGGAGAAACACCAAAGTGCAGAAGAAGAGAGTTAAACATGTTCCCTCCCAAGGTCCCTCTAGTCTCCCATTCAAACAATGACCTGTCGAGGGAGAACAGGACAATGGGAATGAAGGCAGCCCCAGGGAAGGAACTGAAATTTGGAATAGATTCTGTAGGAGGTGGAAAGAGACCACCAAAGACATGCTAGCAGCCCCACATGCTCAGCTGAGGCTGGAAATCACCAGGCTATGGCTTAGTCAAGCATCAAAAAAAGTTGTGTGATTTTCTCTAGAAGTGCTCAGCAGGCCTGGGCCATGAAGGTGAGACACCAAGGTGAGATGGGGCTCATCTAGAGCTGGGCATGGTCAGAGAGGCCCCAGTCACCAAGGCAAAAGAAGGGAAGACAAGCCTGGGGCTTGAGAGATTACACATCACAGCTGAAGCCCCAACCCTCAAACAATAGGTATTATCTTAGTTGTGTTATGCAAATTACTCTTTCTGCATATCCTCTGTGCATATTGCAGAGGTGAATTCAGGCCTCCTACCTAGCACAGCTCACACCTCCTTTCCACCATTCTCACAGTCACTCAACCTCAAGCCACTCCTTCCTTCATGAACGAGTAAAACCCAGGCTCCACCCTGAGTCAAGGCCTTTGTTTTGGATAGCCATCATCATGGTTGGATTTAGGACCTCTTGGCTCCCCACAACTACAAATATGCCTTAGTGTCTTTATTCTCACCGTGGGTTGCACTGGAAGTAGTAGACTGGAATTAAGTCACTAGAATTCCAGTAACTTAATGGGATTACAAATGTAAACTTTTTGGGATCTGCCATGTGCCACCCTATCATGGAGCACGACAGGGATGGATTGAAACCTTTGCAAACTATGAGCTAAATAAACCCTTCCTTCCTCAATTTAGGGTGTCAGGTATTTTGTCTCACCAATGAGAGAAAAGTAACCAAGATTCCCAAAATATTGTGAGTTGGTATTTAAAGTTGTAAGATAAGAAACTGAGATTTGCCATCAGCCAGGCTTCCGACTCAAGAGTACAAAGCTTTCTACAGGAGGAAGAATGAAATTACTACTGAATGTGGGGAGAGGCAAAGAGCAGAGGGATCCATCCTGTCCGTGTTTTAGCTCTTGTTTTTCACTATTTTTGAGATTTTGCTGTCTTCCTCCCTGTTCTGTGGTTTATGATTTTATTTCAGACTTTACTTGGGTTCCCATGAATCAATTAAATTATACTTCCTAGCTCTGCTGGTGCAAGATGGGTTCTTGGCATTTGCAATCAAATTAAAGGAAAAAAAAAAGGCAAGACAGATGGTTGGTGCATGCTATGTCAGCACCAGTCCTGAGTCTCATCTCTAACTTGTTCTAGGGAAGCTAGAGGATGCCAGTGTAATGCAGAATCAAGCCTGGATGAAAGAGAAGTAGATTCAGTAAAAGGCCTGGTGAATCTGGAGCTCTCCCGTAGCTGACAGCATGGTGATAAGTCCTCAGTATGAGGACTAGCAACCTTTTGTCCAGGTCACGCCATACAACCCTACAATTCAAGCCAAGCTTCCAGTACAGACAATTCTATCTACATTCTTCTCTTATGCTGCCAAAAGTAACTTACTTTATTTATTTATTTATTTATTTATTTATTTATTTATTTATTTATTTTTAGGACAGGCCCTCCTTTCCAAACCACTTTGTAAGCACAGCCTCTGTTCTTTTATGCCCTCAGACTTAAAGAGCAGTGCTGCAGGGGAACTGTTTAGACAGAGTTGCAAAAACACTGCTCTGGCTTCACCAGGGAAGTCTGAGACCTAGAGTTCCTGGCAGGGAAACATTCTCGAAGTTGGCTCTGTGGCTCCCTGCTGGCCAACAAAAAAGCAGCATGCTGCTATGATACATTAGAGACAGCTAAGGAGACCGGAAGGGCTCAACAAGGAAAGTAATTTCACCATGAAGCCAGATATCTGGTTAGGCTTGAGACCCTTCAGCTGTAGCAGGTGAAAAGATGGGAGCTGGAGGGGCCAGGGAGATGGGGGGCCAGGGAGATGGCTCAGTGAAATAAGTGCTTCCCTGGCAAGTGCAAGGGTCTGAGTTCAATCCCCCATTCCGCAAAAAAAAAAAAAAAAAAAAGATGGGAGCTGGAGGTCCTGAAACTTTAAGTTATGTCTGGCCTACACGCTGCCAGTACAAAAACATAATATTGTATTTCTTTCCCAGTAACTCATTCAAACCTTTGTGGAACCAGGAAAGTTCCTTGTTCACTGTACTTGGTGGCTAGGTGTCAAAATAAAATTCTCCAATAAAAATACCATTAAATCTCATTTTCCTCATATGGGCAGGTCTCTGTATTAATGTTCAGCCGGGTGGTCAAAGTATAGTGGATTAGAGAAGAACTAGGGATTCTCTGAAAGCTGACTCCTAATCCGATTTTTACATGTCCACTAATTTTCCATTCCTGAAACATTCTTTGTTCCTTCACGAATACGTGTTACCTATAGCACAAGAAATGTGTAAGAATGAAGGCTCGATGGATGAATGCAGGGTTGCTCTCTAGTCTGGGGTGTCCCTTGGACTAGAGCCTGTCTTTAGGGCTGTTGACCTCGTTCCCTATCGTCCTACATCTAGTCAGAGAAGGCTGCATCCATGAGCCCTGCCAGGAGGAGTAGGGGAGGGAATAAGAAACACAGGTTCCATGACATGTACCTGTAATCCCAGCACTCTCAGACTGAGACAGAAAGACGGCAAGTTCAAGCCCAGCTGCTTAGTGACTTTGTAGGATTATATCTCAAAATAAAAGTAAAAGGTTGGGGCTGCAGTTAAAGCCCCACTTGCTGCATCCCCCATCACCCCTTAAAAAAAAAAAAAAAAAAAAAAAAAGATACAGGCACAGAAATGCATTCAGCAGGACCAGCCAAATAGCTCAGCAGATTAAAGTGCCTGCAAGCAGGCACAGGAGCTGAGGGTTTGATCCCTGGGGTCTGCTGTGCTGGCCTCACCCTGGGCACGCTGACAGGGCAATTGAGAGAAGGCATGGTGGTGCACGCCTGTAATCCCAGTTCTTGGGAGGCTGTAAACAGGTGGATCACCACGAGTCCGATCTAGTAGTGAGACCCTGAACACCCTATTGACCCTTCCCTAAAACACAAAAAAGAAAAAAAAATACACTCTGAAAGGTGTCAGTTTGAGCTCCTGGTTCTTACTGCCTTAACAAGGCCAGTCACAGCAGATGAAACATTTTTGGTGCTCCTGAGGCCCTCTCAAAGTGCAGCTGGGAGTGCCACCTGGCAAACAGAGCCCTACCACACGCTTGGCCAGCCCATCATTCAGCTCAAGAAGCCAAAGCTGCCTGATAGCGTGCAGCCAGGGAGCATCTGTCGAGCTGGCATTGACTCCTGTGGGAACAGAGCCAGTGAGCCTGGGTGAGGGGAGCAGGAGTCAGGCAGGAGAGAAAAGCAGAAAGCTAAGGATATGGTGCTTGGTGATGTGAAAGACTTAGCAGGCCTTTAATTTCTACAGCAAAGCACAGAGGAATGTGTTGTGGAAATGTGCAGGCCTCTAGTTGACTGATGTTGCAAGGCTGCTTCATGGGAGACTCCAGGCACCCAGGAGGGGTATTGGGCAGCTGCCCCACCTGCCAATCTTCTTCCTCACCCAACGTCCCCTTGTGGGGATAAGGACAGACAAAGGTGCTTCTTCTCTGTCTCAGGGATTTCCAAGCAGATGAATTCTGTTGCTGCTATTGTTGTTTGAGACAGGGTCTCACTGTATTGCTCAAGTTGACCTTGGGCTCATGGGCTCAAGCATCTCAAGTGGCAGGGCTATAGACACATGCCACCAGGCCAGGCAGCAGGCGAGTCTTTTTTTTTTTTTTTTTTTCGGAACCGAGAATTGAACTCAGACCCTTGTGCCTGCCAGAAATGCACTTATTCTACTGAGCCATCTCCCTGGCCCTAGACGAGTGTAAAGGAGGAAAACGCTGTTAGATCACAGGTTCCTAAGGTTAAGGATCAGACAACTGACTTCTTATTGACCCCCCTTCATCACAAATCAGCCCCACTGCTTTCAGCCTTGGGCAATTCACACCACAGGTTCCTTCTCCCCCAATAAACAAGATTATCTGTGTTGCAATTTCCCTAAACAGGATACTCTGAGAATTTCCTTTCTTTTATCTTTATTGGTGTGAGCTCCACTAAGGCACAGATTCTGCTATTTGACTTCTGTTTCCAGAGCCTGGCACAGTGCCTGTTAAACACAGTATCTCAGTGAAAGTCTGGGGAGGACCTGCTCACATCCACAGCAGCCTAGCAGGAATGTTGGTAAATATTTAGTTATCTGTATGATGTCATTCACTAGAACATTATCTCTATCATCCCCCACAAGTCTTATTCTCTATGACGTTTATCACATCAGGCATCCTAATAATGTTTTTTGTTCAGTGCACCCTCTTTATATATACAAAGTCCCTGGAAGCAGAAAACAAAGGTTTTGTTTTACCCATCATCCTTTTTCCCAATCAAATAATGACTGAAAGGTCTGGTGAGATACCTCAGCAGACTAAGTGCCTGCTTCGGCAAGCTCAGGGACCACGGTTCGATCCCTGGTCCAGCATGCCACGCTGGCCCCATCCCCAGGCTGGCTGAACTGGCGACCAAGTCAGGGCATGGTGGCACACACCTGTAATTCCAGCACTGGGGGAGGCTAAGAACGGGAGGATTGCTATGAGACTGAGCTGTGTGGTGAGAACCTGTATCAAAAACAAAAATGAACAAAAAAATGACTATCTACATAAATGAGTGCTTACTGACCAAGCAGCATTACAAATATATATCTCCATCCAATATAAGTGCCAGGGTCTTTCAAAGAAAGTTCAGTTTTCAGTAAAACACTGGCAGAAATTCCTATTGGCACACTGACCAAAGATAATGTTTATTCATACGATACCACCAGTATCAAGCAGCAGAGAAAACAGCTTTCAGGCAGATGCAGAATGGGGAAATTGTGAATTACAGAAAGCCTAAAACTGAGGAGATGGTATGACAGCCAGGAAGCGTCAGAGAATGTGGCAGGAGATAATTGCACAGTGAAAACGAACTGTGTCAATAAAAAGAATTGCACCAACACCACTGCCATGGATCAATTCTGTGCGCTCTCAGCCAGGCATGGGCAGCCAGGGCTCTGTGCGTGAAACGCAGTAGAAGACAATCCTGTCCCGCATTGTTACACATAGTGACATACGGACTGAGAACAGAGGCCAAAAGTAGATTCAGCATCTCTCTACTGCAGGATTGCCTTATAATTAAACAATTAGCGCCATAGTTCTGTTTCTTTGGGGGTAACTTTCTCTGCCTCGGAGAATGAGGTCACAGTTCTAAGCACTAAGACCTATAAAGCATCCAGGTAATGAAGGATAGCTTCAGGTGTACTTGGGTCATTCCCAGGAGGTGACTGCATACATGTGTGGTATTCTTAGCCTCAGAGTTTCCCAGAGGAATTGAAGTGTATCCTGGCCCTAGCTTGTATATCCCTATTTGCATCCTTATTATATGACTCACAAAAGAGATTATTCCTAGGTCTATTAAGCAACCCTAGATGGCACAATAGGCCCAACAGTGTTCCACCGACTCTGATATAACCAATCATATAATTATTCAGTGGCATTAAATATGATATTGTATGAGAAATAATTACTTGAATTGTAAGGAGCCATTCAAGTTTAAACTTATGACTATATTATTTTTTTCAGAGAAATCAAAAGTACTTAATGGCTTTTAGAGTTCAGATCTACTAACAGAAAGACTAATGTACATTAGTCTATAGAGGAAGTGGAGGAAAGTTTATGAGATGGTGGGACAAGCACATGTCAGACAGAAAAATGGAGCATCACTGTGTTATTTTCCATATAGATTAATTATAAAGTTGTACATTTACTGTCTGGAATTTATGAAAATTCCATTACCACACAAAAAGAACTCTCCCACTCCACCTTTCCCTTGCTTTGCAAGAAATGAGGGTCAGAGGTATTCAAGGAAGCTTCAAAGCATTAGTAGAACAGCCATATCTTGTGGTCTTCAAAGCTCTTGGGTTGAAAGGTTTAGAAGTCAAAATGAGCAGAAAATAAAGACTGGCTCTGTGCTGGTGTCCTCCTCCTAATCAGACACACTGAGTCCTCATTTCTGGGGATTGGGTTAAAATAAGAACGAGAAGAGGCCATAAGAAGACCCATGGAGCTTCTGCAGTGATCCAATAAGACTAGGAACGGCTTAAAGCCAGGAAGTGAGAAAAGAGGAACCAGGAATACAGGAAGCACTCGAAGAGGTGGGCCTCCTGGCTTGTGTGTGCCTCAGCTTCCAGCCTACAGCTCTTTGCGAACAATACCCTTACATTTGTTCAGACAGGAACCATGCAAGGATGAGAAGCCCTGCAGTGTGGGCAGGATGCAAGCCTTGCCCTCCAGTGACAGCCCTCTGCTGAAGGAAAATTCCAATTCATTTGGCTAGCCTGCGACAGCATTTCTGCAGTCTTTCCGTGTCAGTAACAATTGGGGGACACAGGGTGAGGGACGAAGGAAGGCTCTCCGCAGGCCCGGCTGCAGGGCTGCTTAATTAGAAACAGGATTCAAAGAAAAGGCCTGTAACACAGCTGCAGAAAAAAAAATCTTATACACAAATTTAGAAGGTTACCTCAGGGGAAAAGGTTGGGATAGCGGAGTTGGGGAAGACAAAGGCGCTTCCATCTTTATAAGAGAATGTGGCTTGGAAGTATAGTTCATGCTTGGCATGTGTGACATGCTGGGTTCAATCCCTGCACCAATAAAAGAAAAGATATTCAAGTATTATTTGACTAACACTGTTGTTTGGTTGTTGTTGTTGTTGTTTAACAACTTAGATTTGAAAGGGTCAGAGAGGGAAGAAATGGAGATGCAGGAGTAAAAGGAGAGAGGGAAAGGCACAATTAAAAGCCTAAGGTCTCCCCAATGATGGACTAAGGCAGTGGCAGTTGGCCTCAACAGCATGGGAACATGGAAGGAGCAACTGGCAAGGTGGAAGGGTCTCGAAGCACAATTGCCTGGGTCAGAAGACAAGCAAAGGGAAGAGATGACAGAAATGAGAGACAGTGTGTAAGGAGGGCCATCCTACTTGTCAGACCGACGCCCCCATCCAGGTCTCACAGAAAGAAACAAATGCTGGCTGCCCTGAACTTGTCCCAGAATCAGGGCCCCTTTCACTTGGTGGTTCCTCTCAGCCAACCATGTCCCTGATTGTGGATACAGATTTGCAGAGGGAAAGGACCCTCCGTGGGGAACCCCCACAGTCTTCTGTCCTCTCCAAACTTTCCACCAGTGTCACGCCATCCTGCCCCCCCTCGGGTTGGCTGGTTAACTCCTAAAATAGAATCTACTGGGGCTTCCTCGAGGGTGTTCCTGGGGAGAACTCCAGGGGAGTGGAAGGAAGTGACTGCTGAATCCGTGGTCTGGTCCTCCTGGCTCAGGTAAGCTACCAGGGAAGGCTGCGGCCCGAGGCTGGCAACCCTTCAGATCTCTCTCCACATTCCCTGGTCCCCCCGCGCCCACTACGCTAGCCACCTTTGAGGCTGTGCGGGTGATGAGTTCAGAGACCCCTGGGAGGGTGGGGGCCTGAGGAGGACCCCTCTGGAGAACAGGGGAGAGGCCGGGGACCGGGGTGGGCGTGGGAGGCAGGGCCGTTACCTCATTGAAGCCCTCCTGCAGGACGTCCAGTAAGTTCCCGCGGCTCAGGCAGGCTAGCATTGTTCCTGCCGGGCTCCGGGCGGGGTCTGCGGTCGGGCGGCCGCCGCCTCCTCCGCCCTCTGCACACAAAAGGCTTTCGGCTCAGCTCATTGGGATCTCTCCGGAGTCCCGCAGGCCACTTACTGGAAACCTAGACCTAAGCTAAACTAGCGGCTTGCACTGGGCATGCTCGCACGGGGAGCCACGCCGGAGGGGCCCCGCGCCGTGTGGTTCCTATAGAAACAGCTGGGCGCGCTAGGGATGCAGCGGCGCGGGCTGGCGGCCCCCGGCCCTGCGTGCTTGCCTAGAGCCGCGGGCGGGCGAGCGCGCAGGAGGGCGGGCTACACACGCGGGCGCGCCACACACACGCCAGGGTTGCAGGCGGGCGTGCCGGCGTGTGTGCACCGTGTGCATTTACACACGCGCACGCACACACACCCACAGTCACACAAGCGGCTATGGCAGCAACACACTAGGCTTGCAGGCGGGTGTGCCAGTATGTGCGTACTCGGTACACCATTCATAGGCGACTGATCGCGCGCACACGCGCGCATGCACACACACACACACACACACACACACACAGGCGCGCGCGCGGCTTGGAGTAGGGAGTGCTGAGTGGAGGGCATGTTGAACACTCAGGCAAACGCATGCTGATTTAAAGTCACAGGCACTCCGCAAAGTGGGTGGGAAAGAGAATGAATCAGGAATCCTCCTCCCCAACTGAAAACAGCAACCTTTTCCCACAAGGAGCCTGCACAGTGACTAGGCTTAAAAAGAGGACTCATAAAGGGAGACAAAAAAGAGAGCTAAAATTATTGGTGTTATTGCAGCATATTTAGTAGGCTAGAAAATTATTCCCTCTTCCTAATTATCCAAGTGATGATAACCTTTTTTTTTTTTTTTTTGTAGGGGGAGGAATATTGGGAATCGGACTCAGGGTCTCTGGATTGCTAAGCAATATCCCCAGCCCAATACTAATTATTTTTAATAATATTAACCATTTACATGTTCAGTGAAAACTTCATTTTATAGGAAAACTGCGGGCTGAAAGGACATCCATATAATATTCTACTTTTTTATCCAGATGATGGGGGAGGGGCTTACAGTGTCAAGGCTCACAGAAGGTCAGGCCCTTGCCCTAGGACACAGCTGGTCCTTGACAGGCAGTTCAAGAAGCTAAGAATACAAATGATAAATGACTAAAGGATTGTTCCAAAGACCCAGATTCCCTCCCCTACCCCCATTACCGTAGCAAGAAAAGCCAGCTATGGGTTTTATTTAACCTAATAACCCTTCTCTTTGGATCACCAGAGAAAAGGGAAATCCTTACCTGGAGCACTCAGCCAGCATTATCTTTTCTGAACGTCTAAAGCTGCTACACATAAAACTGCTTGTGGAAAAATACACACCCACCTCTGACCACAACAGGCAAGAAGCAGAAACAGCACAGGTATTGTGCAGCTGCTGCTGGTTAGGTAGTGTGGGTTCAATTCTGGCCAAGGGGAAAGAAAAGCTGTGACACCAGATCGAAGTGAGCCTGAGTAGTCCACAAGTCAGAGAGCCCCCTATTTCATAATCTGGGAGGGAAGTTTAACTGCCAGGAATTCCACTGGCCATTTCTTCAGTTCATGGTATAGCACCATCAGGAGGGTCACTGATGTAGGAGTATGTTAATGCAACAAAGCACATTTAAAGGCATGAAACTCCCTGGCTGGGGTGGTAGCTCAATGGTAGAGCACTTATCTAACATGTGCTAGGCCCTGGGTTCAATCCCCAGTGGCATAGCAAGAACAGTTTTTAAATTTTTAATTGGCAAAAATGCCATGCAACACATCTATGTGCATAATGATACAAAAGGAAAGCATCTAATCTGTGTGCATCCTCCCTGGGTGGAGGATCCTGAGTGGGTGAGAGCCTGTGATGCTTTAGACACAAAGCAGAACACACTGAGACATCAGAGAGAGGACCTCTTATCTATGGCAAGAGGTCACCGTTTCTCAAACAAGATTTTGGTCAAAGTAGGTTCCCTGAGCTTAATGCTTTTGAGGAAAGACTTAATAGCTGAATTGTCGAGTTCCAAAATAAAGATCTCATTTGGTCCAATGCTTCTAATTCTTATGAAGAAATGAAAGCCAGATGCTCACAACCACTCATCAAATCAATATGGGACCTAAGATCGAAATCAAAGACCTCTGAGGACTGCCCTGTACCCTTTAGCATGGCCCTTCACAGCATGCTGGGCACTGAAGAAAGAGCTGCAGTGACCTGGTAAAAACCATTATTGTAGGGCAAATGGCCAGAGAATACATTATTTCTAGCAAACCTGTGACTATACTAATCACATATTCTAGAACAGTAGGGTGTGTTAGAACTTTCAGTGAAGATGGAAACATTTTATATCTATGATATCTAATAGAGAGGCCACTAGGTAGGTGCAACTATTTAGTTGTTTTTTGTTTTTTGTTTTTTTTTTTTCAGTACCAGGGATCAAACTCAGGACCTTGCACTTGCCAGGCAGGTGCTTATACCGCTGAGCTATATCCCCAGGCCCAGGTGTGTCTGTTGAACACTTCAAATGTCACTAAGGCAACCATGGAACTAAAACTACAATGGTATTTAAATTTAATTCATTTAAATATAGATGTTATAATTGCAAAATACTGTATTCTATTGTCCCTACACAGCAACGGAGATGTTCCAAAATCATACTAGTTCACGTATAGTCTGCCTCTCATGCTTACAAAAGGCACAAAATTCCTGTTGGGTCAAACAGCATTATTTTTGTTTTCTTTAGAAGGCATGTCTGCCACACTTATCATGAGCTGTCTTAGGAAGTGGCCCAGGTGAAGAACTGAGCTTTAGTTCTAAGCAATGCTGATATTTACAATTCCATTGTGTACATGTCACCCTGTTGTGACATCGGGCGGAAGATGGGGAGAGTAAGTGGGTCAGCTGAAAGCACTGGGACTAACTAGGGCAACGATCAACACCATGCAGTGCATGTGTGGGGAGACTGTAAGCTGCCTGTGTGGCTGGAACAATTACCACTGCTTCGGGCCTGTTGTGTACTCAGCCCAGAAGCCAAGGATTGCAGTGCACTGCTGTCTGTGCATCTCTGCCATGCTGTCTGATTTTTAAACTTCTACCTGACCTCTTCAGTCTTGTGTTATTTTGACAATAATGGCAGATTCTCCCCGCACCAACTAAAATCTGTTCAAATATCTAGTACAATGGCAATAAAAGCAATACTGAGTCGAGTCCTATAATAAGCATCAATATACATATGTTTGAAGATCACAAGTACCATGACTTGTTTTTCTTTGTTAACATATGTTATGGTTTGTGTCTAGTTGTCCCTTCAAAGCCTCATGTAGTCATGGGGTGGGGACTTCCAGGGTTTGTGATTAACTCATGATCCACTAGGATTATGTGTGATCCAAGGCGGGGATTATGGGTTTTAGTACTGCTGGGATTATAAATGTGAGTACTATATCCCACCCTGGGGTGGACAGCCTGAATGTAATATAAGAGAGAGACAGACTTCCGTAGCCATTGCTCTTTGTTGCTGTTGTTGATCTGCTGCTCTCTGTTTTGTGCCTTCTTTGCCTTGGAGCCAGCTGAATATGGACTGAAACCTGCAGTAACTGTGAGCTAAGTAAACCTTTCCTTCCTTCATTTTGGCTGTCGGGTATTTGTCCCAGCAACGAGAAGAGTAACTAAGACAATATATAAAGAAAGAGAAGCCAGGAATAACAGTACTGCACACTTGAAATTCTCAGGAGGCTGAGGCAGGGAGACCCATTCTGATTCTGTTTCAAAACAAAATTTTAAATGTCTGGGGATGTGGCTCAATGTCCGCTGGATTCAATCTCCAGTACTGGGAAGAAATAGAGACAGAGACTCAGAGATGGAAACCGAAGGAGGGAGATAGGGACAGAGACACTGAGATCTGCAGGTTAAGTAATTTGTCCCAGACCCAATAGTGGGACAAATTCCAGGTTCTGAATCATTGTAGGATTTTTTATACTATGCTTACAACATGACAGTACTCATAAATGTTTTTAGATGAATGAATAAATGAATGACTCTGGAGGAAACATTAACCAACACACCCGTCCTTTCTGTTAATAAATACAATAACACATTTCCCTAAGTAAGAATTTGAGCCTTAAACAAAAACTGTCATTTGGTGAAAATATTGCCTGTGACTTCTCTTGGTGTAAAACTAAGATGTGTGAAATTCACACCTATGAAAAACAAAACATCTATTATGGGAAATCATTTGCAACTACATAGAAAGGCAATTTGAATAAACAAGTAATTAAAATTGCCAATACAAAGATGTTAAGTGACCTTCTGAAACAGTTTCTTATTCTTCCCTCTGATTTCTCACATTAGCTGAGTTCCTTGAGAGTAATGTGATTACAACTTCCATTACATTCACATTTAGTGACATCAGCTTAGAAATACACAAGAAAGCTCGTATTCACCACCAAAGGCAGCAAACATACCCCCATGCCTAATCTGTGCTTTTACTTATTCCCTTCCTTCCTTACCTATTCTTAGGGCTGGGATGAGACTCAGAGCCTTGGGCATGCTGAGCAAGTGCTCTACCCTAACCTGCTGTCTCCAGACTTCCACTTGCCAGGCCATGTTCACTATTTTTATTTTTAAATGTATTTGGTACATTTAAATATGTACCAAGTTGCATAGTGGACTTGGACTCCTAGTGATCCTCCTGTGCTCAGCCTGCCCAGCACTGGGATTCCAGGTTTACGTCACCATACCTGGTTTCAGTTGCCAGCTCAGTGCACTCACTAGGGTGTGAGGCCATCTCACCGTGTGGTGTCAGGGATCCAATCCCTGTCCCTGTGCTTGCCTAAGCAGATGCTTAATCTGCTGAGCTATCTCACTGGCCCTGTCCACCTTATTTTTCTCCAGACAATACATTTATCTTGCAACTCTCCTGCCCAATATCTTCAAGTTCTCTTCTTAGTATGTCAGATAAAAATTGCATCCCACTCTTCAGGCTTCCTCCCAAATAAACTCTGTGCAAATAACAAGATTCCTCACTAACTCACGTATTTACGAGATGCATTTTCACTCCATACTTCCACAGCTGACCCTGTGCCTAGCACGTTCCCATACACCATCTTCTGACTCCCGCATCCTCACTGTGCCTAGTTCACATCCTACCTCCTCTGTAAAACTCCTCTGACCACTGTTTTTCATTTTTGTTTTTGCAACAGTGGGAACTGACCTGAGGGCTTTCTGCACATTAGGAAAACACTATAGCACTAAGCTATAGCTTCTCTTCTGGCCCCTCTCAGTTTAGCTCTCTTTCAAACATTCAGCATGGCTCCTTTTTGCTTCTCCTGAAGGTATTTACTTATATGTCATTGTATACATTTTGACCTTCTCTTACTGCTCTATTTACTTTTCTTACTACTCTCTTACTACCTTTACAACATTTGTAGACTTCTTCATCTGGTTTATCTATTTGTATTATCTAAAAAGAATATAAAATAGTATGAAAAAACATTAGAAATGATACAGAGCTTCATTGAACAGAATAATAGGAATTTGACAATGGTTTCTGTATTGTATAATGTTCTCTCTCTTTTTTTTTTCTTTGTATTTTAGGGAAGGGTCTACAGGGTGTTCAGGGTCTCACTACTAAATGGAACTCATAGTGATCTGCCTATGTACAGCCTCCCAAGAGCTGGGATTACAAGCACACACCACCACACCTGGTCTCATTCTCCATTCTCAGCATGGAGGGGGGCGGAGCCAGCACAGTAGGCCAGGGGATCGAGCCCCCAGCCCCTGCGCCTGTGTTCTCTTCATATTGGTTGTTCAGATTATCATACATAAGCAAGCAAAATTGGTAAAGAGAGAAAAGAAAAAAGTTATAAGAAATTAAAAAGGATAAGAAAAAAAAGCATCAACTGCTCTCTCCTTAGGGGTAGAGCAGCAGAAATCAGCAGTACAACTAGCCAAGCCATCCTGCACACATATATAAACATGTCTCTTTCCCCCCTCTCCTGTCTTTTTCTTCATCCCAGTTTTTCCTTCCCTATGAACAGATTCTTTCCTTCTCACAGTATCTGTCATATCTTTCAGATTTTATTTACTCTTTCAGGTTCTTAGTCTAGTGAGACAATACAATGTCTGTACATGTGGGTCTGATCTTTTTGTTGTTGTTCTTGATATTATCCATTATCTCATGTTTATTTTTTGTATTTTGAGATAAGGTCTCTCTATGGAGTTCAGACTAGGCTTGAATTCACTATGTAGGTTAGGCTGGCCTCAAACTTGCCACAATCCTCCTGCCTCAACCTCTCAAATACTGGGATTACAGGTGTGCACTAGCACACCTGACAACTTGTTCATTTATTTATTAACAACTTTCCCCCAGAAGAGCATGAGGACAAGGACTTTTGTATGATTTATTACTGGTCTATTTCTAAAACCAACAATGTTTTCTGGGGTACAGTAGGTGTTTGGTAAATATTCACTGCCTGGCTAATTCTCATTTTAAATTTCAAAGATCTATCATGATCATGTCCAATACTCTGTCATTTGGGATTTAATTATAATTTATTTTGAACTTTATCTCTTTTTGTATAATTTCAAGCAAACTAGAAATAACTTTTGGTGTCCATCTATATTTTTCTCTCCTTCAGTCAAATACTTTTTCATTAAAAAAATTCATTAAAGATATGTTGAATCCTATTATACTTTTTTTTTTTTTTTTTTTTTTATGAATTTAGGACAGGGTCTACAAGGGTGTACAGGGACTCACTAGGTAGGTCGACTTGGAGACCCGTAGTGATTCTCCTGTTTTCAGCCTCCCAAGTGCTGGGATTACAGGTGCGCACCACTACACCCACTCTTAGGGGTCGGCAAGGCCCACAGAGGATCAAACCTTGGCCCCTGCACCGGCCGCTGCACTCTGCCTAAGCAGGCGCTTTAGTACGCGGAGCTATTTGGAGGGCTCCCATATATTGTTATATGCAAAGTTCTATTCTTTTACGGAAAACGTGAGCTGCACATAAATATACGAATGACACACAGAGGCAAGAAACAAGACAGGAGGAAAAAATAGCAAAGAAAAACCTAGTAAGACTGAGAATTCCACATTAGTATGGGGATTCGAATAGAGTACAGGGTAAATGTGACAGACGAATGGGTAGAAAGGGAAAGACGAGGCAGAACAGTGAGAGACAAGGACGTTGCCAATCACCAGATGGTAGCGTTAAAAAATTGTATCAAAGCAGATATATAAATATTTCTACATGAATTCTTAAAATTCACATTTCAAGTTTTGCCAGCTATTCTCGGGGTGAGAATTAGAACAGGATAGCGACATCTGGTGGACACTATGGAAGTGACCCCAGAGCTTCTCTAGTAGGAAAACACAAAGTAGCCCCATACCATTACTTCTTGAAGGTCAGGGTTCCACATTATTAGTTACACTACCCCAAAACAATCTTTCTTTGGCACCTAGAGTCTCATTACATGAAGTATCCGGATTTCTATCAAGACCTATCTATCTTCCAACTAACATTCGGGTCTCCTCTGAAGGATGTACACAATCTGGCATCATAATTCTTCTTTTGCAAGATAAATTAACTAAAATGTTCAGATCCTTTGAAGTGGGCTTAAATTACTTATCTGCAATGTGAGAGGACTCTACAAAGGGTTGAGTCAAGGAAATTATAGCCCTTATAATGTCTACCAAATATGTTTCCCATTAAAGTAAATGTTTTTAAACCAGAAGTGGTGGCACATACCTGTAATTCCAGCACTCAAGAGGCTGAGGCAGGAGGATTGTTGTGAGTTTGAGACCAGCCTGAGCTACAAAATGAGCTTAAGGCCAGCTTGAACTGCATAATGAGACCCTGTCTCAAAAAGACAAAAAAAAAAAAAAAAAAAAAAAAAAAAAAAAAAAAAAAAAAAAAAAAAAAAAAAAAGAAGAAGAAGAAAGAAAGAAAAGAAGAAGTGGTGGCACACAGGTAACCCCAGCACTCCAGAGACCGATGCTGGAGGATCACCAACAGTTCAGAGCCAGCCTGAGCTACACCATGAGTTCAAAGTCAGCCTGAACTATGCAGCAAGCCCTTGACTCAGAAAAAAATTAAATAATTTTGTATTAACAGATATAAATTGAAAAGCCAGGCGTGGTGGTGCATGCCTGTAATCCCAGCACTCGGGAGGCTGAGGCAGGAGGATTGTTGCGAGTTCAAGACCAGCCTGAGCTACAAAGTGAGCTTAAGGCCAGCCTGAACTGCATAGTGAAACCCTGTCTCAAAAAGACAAAAAAAAAAAAAAAAGATATAAATTGAGAAGTCAAGAGCTTGTATGTAATATG
>PVKA01016659.1:0-13029 GCA_004027165.1 Ctenomys sociabilis | reverse complement strand
AGAACTGAAATCAGAGCCTTTACAGTGAGCTATATTCCCAGTCCTTTTTATTTTTCATGTTGGGATAAAGACTCAGTAAGTTGCTCAGGTGGTATTTGAACTTGCCATCCTCCTATCTCAGCCTTCTTCAGCTGTGCCTCGCTGAGTTTTTACTTCCTACTCATAGTTTGCAAAAAAAAATATTTTCCTTTTTTTTTCTGTAGCCCCCAGGCTGGTCTCAAATGCACAGATATCCTCCTGGCTCAACCTCCTGAGTGCTGGGATAACAAGAGTGCATCACCACACCAGTTCCAAGGCCGTACAGTGTGCGCCTACATCTGAGCCAAGACCACATGGCATGTTGGGCTGGTGACCAAACTCAGGTCCTTGTGCTTACCAGGCAGGTGCTTCTTGCCTCTGAGGTATCTCTTCAGCCCCTGCAATATTTTTCAAATGCTCTATAATTAGCACACATTATTTCTACAAAAAACTTTAAATCTTTTAAACAATACATATGTCCTTAGTTCATAAAGGTTTTGATCTATGCCTGATTTTACTAATTCCAGAAAGACAATGAATCAAGGCTCTAGTGGGCTATACTTTCCACAGGAGAAGAAAGAAACGAGGGCTGATATAACAAATCTGTTCTAGGGTCTGAGCCCTGCTGGGGAACTGCTCCAGAAGGAAAACTACACTGAAATCTCAGTAATGCCCTCTCCACAGCTTACCGGAAACTTACAGAGGGCTCTGCTGGCAGCAAGGCGTTACAGAATCTCACAACCACTTCTGTGCCCATCTTCAGAGTCCCTAGAAAAGCAAGTCAGGGCCACCTTAAAATGGGAAAAGAAAGAATGTGCAAATGTGCAGAATGAGGGGGGAACCCCCAAAAGTTAAACCAACATGTTGAGGTCAGGGTTCTCCTCCAAATCTACCAACTTAACTCATCTTGAAGTACCAGAAATAGGATCCTGGCTAGCTGAAAATCGAGCCTAAAATATTATAATCCCACTAGAACTATCACAGTGGCATTATAAACCTAGTGACTTAAGTTTTTTGTAGTAAACTTTAATTACCTAAATTTTCCCTGTTTCTCTTCTACCTGGACCTCAAGGATCACAGGAGAACACTTGGCATTCTGCTTCTGGCATTTACCCCATTTCATTCTCAAAAATTCCGTTTTAACCTCAAAAAGGCAATATTTATAATTTTAATGCAGAATTGGTGCACAGAAACTTACATATACAAGGTATTACCATCTACACCATCTTATTCGACCTGCACGGTAAACAGCCTTTGGAAAGAGTTAAATTCTTGGGCCCAGGATCTGCTCTCAACTAGTGGTGAAGGCGGTCGTTCATCCCACTCTTAGGAATCCACTGACTACAGGTTCGTGCCAGAGAACAAGACGAGCGATAGTGAAGACAATGAGGATGATAGTGGCACGCGTGCGCACACACACACACACACACACTTGACTGCGTGGTAGGTATTGCTGCAGGGCTTTAAATTCTCACAAGCAGTCTCTGAGGTTGATACTATTACCAGCCTTTGTGTTTGTACTCTGCCCACCCGCAGAGAACCATCCTTTTTAGCGTCCAACTCAGGGACAGCGATGTGTGTGTGAGGGGGGTGTACAGGTTGACAGGGGAAGTGCATCGCTACTGTCTGCAAGCTCTGAAAGTCTGAAGCGGGAACTACACACCAAGAAAGGATCTACCAGGCTCAGAGCGAGTTCAGACCGTGAAACTTGTGCCTCGGTTGCATTTCCCCACCTCGCCCCTTCCGCATGTGCCGTTTTGACCTGGTCGCTCAACCATTGGTAATGATGTTTCCCACTTAACCTCCACCCTTCTAAACCTACCTCTTGAGGGTCTGCCAAACTCAACACACCTCTCCCTCCAGCCCTTCTGGGCTCCGCCTGAGTTTGCTCTGTCTGCGGCCGCCGCGTTCCCGCTACCATGGCGACGCGGAGGGTGGCTCCAGCCGAGCTGGCTTCCAGCCACTGGACGCTGTCCCGTGAGCCTTGATCCCGCCCTCTGCCTTCCAGACTCCGCCTCCACCCGCCTGAGGCCACCTGCGGACCGGAACCCGCCCCTGGGAGCCCAGGCCCTGCCCCTTTCCCGAGGCCTGGCTCCCATTGGTCTGGATCCCATCCCACCGGCTTCGGCCAGTGATGACCCGCTGCAAAACCTCGCCCCAGAAAACGAACCCGGCCGGTTTCTCTTGACGTTTATTGATTCTAGTGACTCTGGACAAGCAAGAGCTAGAAATCTGACCAGTCCGTTGGTTAGTATCGGTGGCTCGAAGGTCTTTGTGGCCAGTAATCGAAGGGGCTTCCTCTGGGCCTCAGTTCTGCAACCATTTGTTTGCTGAGGTCTGGGACCCTTGACTTAGCCTGAGGAAATTGCCCAAGCCAGAGATGGTTGCTAAGTTTCAGAATGCTTTTCCAGAGTTCTTCCTCTTCAGCACTGGAGTTTTAGATGTGTAAAAGGGATACCATTAAAGAAAGCTTAACATGGTCAGCCCCAGTGCATATATGGCAGTCTGTTCATTCTGCCTTTGAGGGTGAGGGAAATAGCTCAGTGGCATAAGCATCTGCCTGGCAAGCGCAAGGTCCTGAGTTCGATCCCTGGTACCACCAAAAAAAAAGAAAAAAAAAAAAAATATATATATATATTATATATATATATAATATATATATATATATATATATATATATATATATATATATATATATATATATATATGTAAAATCTGGGAACATTATGCCCTTGAAAGCCTGAGCTATGTCACAGGTCAAAGACCTACCTTCTGGAACATTCCACCAAACAGCGTTCTGTGGAACTCCACACGTAGCTAACCCAACAACAACTCCAAGATAACAGTGGCAAATAAGAGCCCCACTGGGTACAGAATAAGGAAGCCCGCACTTCCAAGTGCCCTTGAATTGTTTAAGCTTAACATCCTTGGGCTGCCACCAAATTTCCCAAAGCAGTGAGGCCTCCATGCAGGAGTAGTGCTTAAGATGATGGAGACTGGTGCCTTCTCCCCAAGACTCACACCAAAGTTCCATTCTTGCTGTCATAGCGTGGGGTGGCCTGAGGGAAGTAAAGGGTGGCATATTCTGTAGCACTTTCTAACTGCAGGTGTTTCACCTCGCTGGCAGAGCGGGGCTGGGCTTGGCTGCACACTTGAATGTCTGCATAATGTAAGTTGCTCTCTTCTGATGCCAGGTCTTGACTCCTCTTTGGGGATGCAGGCTTCTGTAACACCTGCTCATACATATGTCCTGTTACTTTATGGCCCTGCAAGGAATCACAGAATTAAGGAAAATTCTTGACTTGGTTTCATTACTCACCTCCAATGCTGGGTCTGTTAGACTGATGTCCCTTTGCTTTGCCCCTTTCAAGGACAGAGAAGGCCAGGCAAAATCAACTGGCTGCAGGTAACTGCAATGTGTCTGTCTCAGGGTGAAAAGCTGAGTAAGTGGGACCCCTTGTCTGAGTTGTCCTTCAGGGTGGAGGATAGTGAGCCAGATACCTTGGTGCTACTCTGCCGTGGCTGGTGCTGCTGTCTCTTCAGTGCGCATCCTGCTTGGCTCCCTGCAGGGAAGAAATCCAACTTAAATCCATTCTCTCTCCTCTGCCCTCTTCAAATCTCTGTTAACCAAACGTGTTTGGCTTCTGATCAGTCTCTCTGCCTCCACTCTTCACTTTTCACAGGCCCCTAAAGATAATTCCACAAATATATATTGAGAACCTATCAGGGGCTCTGTCCCATATAATGAGATAGAGTCTTAGCTCACACTCTACCAGGGGAGACAACAAGCAAACAGACCATCACCACCATAATTATAAGTGCTCGGGCCACACCCATGTGCCACTTTGTCAGTCTTTGCAGGAGCTGATTCCTCTGCTTGTAAGATCTTCCTCTCCCTTTTCCACTAACCTGTAAACTTGAATTGCTTTGCCATCAGTTCTCTCATTCTCCTGCAGCATTAGTATGGTCTCTTATAATACTACTATGCAATGCTTCAGTTATTAAGTAAATGTACCTGTCAAATCTGACTGTCAGCTCTTCCAAGGACTCAGACTGCTGGTCCTTCCCCTTGTAGCCCTCTGCCTCCTTCGGACCCCAAAGAGTGGCTCACATACATTGTAAGTGCGCAGTAATATTAGCTGGATGAATGCAAGAATGGGGACCAACCTGGCCACTCTAAGATAATGAGAAAGATATGATCCACAGGTCCAGGGCTGAGCTATCACCCTTTATCCATTCCAAGGCCACTCCTCCCACATGTCCCCTCCCCCTTAAAGTTACCTGTTTTGTTTTTGTTCTTGCAAGTTGATGGGCTGCTCCTGTGAGAGGAAAAAGAAATCACCCATGTGCAGGAAGAGCTTGGTCTCCATCCTTCCTCCTTCATTGTTTGCTTTATGGTCTCAACATTGGGGATGTCTTGTCTCCACCTCCCTAAAGAGTCAACCTGAGCCAGGTTCAGCCCAAAAACGTTTGCCTTGGGTACCACATTTCTCCCAGATGAATGGTTCTGGAAAATAGAGTGGTACAACTGACATAACCAAGCTCAAAATACAGTTGGAGGCAACCAGTCCTTCCCTACATGCCAGGGAGGTAGCGGCTGGAAGGCTATTCTGGGATTGTCTAACAAGCTAATCCCAGCAGAGGTTAAGTGAAACCTGCCAAATAACAGGACATTCTTGGATCCAGAGACCCTCATGGTGCTTCTTTGATGCTATTTTTTGGGTCTTTGCTACGCTGGGATTTTCATTCTGGACTGCTTAAATCTCTCTCTCTCTCTCTCTCTCTCTCTCTCTCTCTCTCTCTCTCTCTCTCTGTGCTTGTTTTTAATTAGTAGAGCAAGTGAAAGATGTTTAACCTTTGATGTCCTTTGGAGCACTTTGCTACAGAACAGGAAACGCTGAATTTGGTGAATGACTCAGCTGTCCTGTCCTCAGAGCGCAGCAGCCTTTCACGTTCATTTTTGAGCCCCTGGGGTCCTGGATGGAGCCTATGTGTCTAGTGTTTGTCAACACTTTGATGCCCAGAAAAACACTTGTAGTCTGAGGAAATAGGCTGCATAGTTTGGGACTTACTCTGGATGCTTTTTCTTGCTAGTATATTTCCAAATCTCACCAGCGTGAACCCTATTTGTGTGACTTCTCAGGAAGTTTCCTTCTTTTGCTAATTAAAGTGAAAGAAAATGAAAGAGACTTTTAACTCTTCTTGGTTATAGGGAAAAAACTGAGGATTTCCTCAGATATATTTGCAAGAGGACTGTGCTTTTGGTGTGATTTTGGTGCTGTACAGCCTGCAGACGTGTGAGCAGTTAGTGTCCATCCAAATGCTGTAAGTGCTTCAGCAAAAAAAAGATAACTTGTATACCCTTGAGATTCTTCCTCTGCCACCGTAGCGTGTGACTGGTGTTGTCAGAGCCTTGTCCTAGGAGCTAGAGAATCTTCTAATTCCTTGCCTCTTGTCACTACTGTCTCTCTGCTTATTTCCATTTAAAGGAACAGAGAAAATATTGATTTTAAAGTATATGATGAGAGCTATCCAATTGTAGTGAACAGAATCTCTTCCTAAGTTGGATATTGTGCAATACATGTACATAACCCAGAATACTCATAGAGTGATAGAAATTATTTTTAGATCAAAATTAAGAAACTTAAAAGGATACTCTTACAGTGGTAGTAAGTATAAAAACTGAGCCAATCCTTCTAAAATGAATTTTTTTAAATTTTATTTTGGCAGAACCAGGGATTGAACTCAGGCCCTTGTGCTTGCCAGGGAAGGGCTTATTCTACTGAGCCATCTCCCCAGCCCCTAAAATGAAATTTGCAATAAGTATAAAAAGCATTGCATTGCTGCCCCCAACCCTGGGCCTCACTGAGACATTGAGACTGGGCATGGTGGCAGGCACCTGTAATCCCAGTACTTGGGAGGCTGTAAACAGGAGAATCACTTGAAGTCCAGTCTAGTAGTGAGACCCTGAACATGCTGTAGACCCTTCCCTAAAATACAGAAAAAAATAAAATAAAAAATAAAAAGCATCGTAACCTGGGCTTGTTGGCACAGACTCATAAGACCAGTACTAGGGAGTATTGTATAATTTTGAGGCCAATCTGGGCTACATAGTGAGCTCAAGACTAGTCTGGACTATATATAGCAAGACCTTGTCTGAAAAAGAAGCACTAAACATAAATGTATATGCTTTGTGATATATCAATTAATATCATAAGAAATAATAATGCCTATGCAAATATAAATATTTATTGTGGCAATATTTATAAATATGAAGATATAGAAAATATCCAATATTTGGTAATTGAAATAATGACACATCCAGTCAATGGAAAATTATGTAGGCACTTAGAAAAGGATGTTGGGGGCCAGGATAATAGCTCAGTAGAATAAGCGCTTGCCTGGCAAGCACAAGGGCCTGAGTTCAATCCCTAGTTCTGCAAAAAAAAAAAAAAATAAAGAAAGAAAGAAAAGAAAAGGATGTTGGAAGAATACCTATTGGCATGGAAAATTTTATTCTTCAGTTATATATTTTGGGATAAAAATATGTACATTTAAAAATAACATGGCAGGGGCTGAGAAGTTAGCTCAGTAGAATAAGTGTTTGCCTGGCAAGCTCAAGGGCTTGAGTTAAATTCCCGATTCTGCAATAAATAAATAAATAATAACATGACAGTGTACTAAAATGTTTCTGTCCTCCCTGGATATTTATATTTATGATTGCTCTGACTTTCTGTTTTTCAAATATTATAAATTTTCCGGTTTTTGGGGGGGATGAACTCAGGCCCTTGTACTTGCCAAGCAAGCACATATTCTACTGAGGCATCTCTTTGGCCCCTCAAATTTTTGAGTATTATATGTTTTCTATATAACAACAAATATTGTTGACTATTACAAATAACAACAAAAAAGTTGGATGTGGTGCACTCCAAAAGTATGAGGCAGGAGAATCCCAAGTTCAAACCCACCCTGAGCAATTTAGAAGCTTAGTGAGAGATTCTTTCTCAAAACTAAAAATGGGCTAGAGTGTATGAAGGCCCTACATTTAGTCCCTAGTATGGCCTTCCCCCAAAAAAAGAAGGAAGAAAGAAAAGAAACATGTTACAATAAAAATATTGTTTTCATAGTACCTTGAAGTGAATGGTGTCTTATTGAGATAATAAAAAATAGAAAATAATTTTATCCAATCCTAATAAATATCTCAAGAGGAAAAAAATAATGCTGATTAGAATGCCTAGTTTAGTGTCTCTAGACTAGGCTCTCCTTGACCTTGTCAGAATAGCTGTGAGATTTTCAGCAAGTTTGATTTTTGTTTTGTTTGCACTGCAGAGTGAATCCAGGGGCTTCACACTGAGCTATACCCCTGCCCTTTTCATTGATTTATTTTTTTGTTTGGTTTTGAGATAGATTCTCCATGCATTTTGGGGGCTGAACTCAAACTTGGGATCCTCCTCCTCAGCTGCCCAGAGGGCTGGAATTACAGGTTTGTTTCACCACTCTAGTCCCTTCTGAGGAGCAGTGGGAGGGCGATTGTGGTGGGGCCCGCCCGTGAACTCAGCACTCTGGGAGGCTGAGGCAGGAGGATCATGAGTTTGAACCCAGTTTGGGCAATTTAGTGAGATCCTGTCTCAAAATAAAAAATAGGCCAGGGACAGGTTCAATCCCTGGCACTACAAAAATAAATGAAGGCTAAGACTACTGACTTGAAGAAGTGTTGGGAAAATTAAATGAGATTGTGAAGTGGCTGGTGACTAGAAAGCTGTCAAGGGCTGCAGTTATTATTATTGGAGAAGAAGGGAAAGAAAAGCAAAAGAGCAAAGAGAAACGATGCCAATTCATTCTTCCAGCCCCGCCCTGGTCACTTTACAAACAGCTGGCATTGCTGTGTTTTCTGTGGGCTCCAGAAAAGGAGGAAGCAGAGAAGGAGGTGCTACTCTGGCGCTGGAACCAGGAAGTGCCAGGCACAGGAAGGTGGCGGTGGGAGGCTCTGGCTCTGCTTCGCGGGGCCTCCGTATGCGCCGGTCGAGCCTGTGCCCTCCGCCCCCCACCCTACTCACCAACTTGCCCCACAGCAGAGCCGGTTTCCCATGGCGCTCTTTCTCCCAGGGAGCCCAGCTGTTTCTCGACGTCAACAGCCTTGTGCATTTCCTGCTTCTGGGTTTAGCTTTCCTTTGCAGCTCCCAGGGATCTCTGTCAGTGTCAGATTTCAATCTTACAGGCTGGACTTTGGAAGGCACCTGCTGGAACGATGCCCAGGGGACTGTTTCTAGCCAAATGGCGGAAAGGCACACACACACACAGGGCTGCAGGTGAGACAGAGCCAGCTCGCTCACCTTTGGGTTGTGAAGCTGCTTTTGATGAAGCCAGGGACTTTGAGTTTCAAACTTCAATGTGAAAAGAAACCTGAGATAGAAAAGAGCTCTGGATTTCCTTAGGAAATGTTTCTCTGCATATCACACTGTCTTTGAAACACATCTTCCACAAGGGAGCAAAAAAAATCTTTTCTACATTTGCCAAGCACCACCCACGTTGGGGTTTCATTCTCCAAGTACTGAGTGCCATTCTGTGACCTCTGCCCAGAATCTGAGCTGAGTCCTAGAGTCTCATGGAACCTGGAATTTATAAAGGTGGATTCCTTTCATTATTTTCCCTTACTTTCGGAATTAATGTGGGCAAACAGATTAAACTCTTGGTGCCTAGATTTATAGGACTGTACAGTGAACTGAATTTATCATCTCATCTCCCTCCAGGTACACAACCAGAGTGCTCTTCCTGACCACTCACTTCCTGGTCCTCTGTTCAGTACTACAAAGTCTCATCCCTACACTCGTCTTTTTCTTCCAAAGACCCCTAGTTAGACTCGTTCACACTCACCAGCAGCTTGCAGGAAGCTGAAGAAATTCCCTTGTAGGAGAGATGAGCTCTAGAAGCATCTGTGAAAAGCCCCCAACTCTTATTTTCTGTGCTCTCACCTTCTCTTTAATGTCCTCAAGGGCCCACCCTCCACAGAGTACCCTAGGCTCTGAACTAACTCCTTATGCAAATTGGAGATAAGAACATTAGTATGTTATTATTATAAAGATCAAATAAAGTACATGCAATAAAGCTGTAGTCAGGGGCCTGACTAATGGGAAGCTCTCAGTAAACCTTAGCTACTTTTGTTGTTATTATTACTTTAATTCTCAACTAATTATCACATGACATAGCCTCTTTATTTTATTAACTCCTACCCCAGTTATTGTTCATTTCTCCTCCTTATCTTTTTGTATTTTGCCCTTAGCTATATCCTTTTCATCTTTTTACCTGCTCTTCTTCCACAGCTCAACAAAAGCCATTCATAATGTCCTGTTACCGTAGATAAGAGTTCAGACTTCTCAGCCTGTCTGACAAATCCCTCCAGAATCTGGCCCCTTTTCAGCTACTCCTATAATTTACAGAAAATCGGGGAAGATATTTTTAGATGTGAAGAAGCTCCACATAAAACAATACTGCATCTGCGGTAGAAAACTTGATACACTTTGGGTAGCATTAATAGGAATGTAGAGTGGTAAATTAGGGGGTTGATTATTCCACTGAAATCTGCACAGGTCAATCAATGCCTGGAATAATGATTCAAGATCTATATGCTGAATTTCAAGTTACTCTGTCAAATGCCAGTGTTCAAAAGAAAGTCATCTGTAGTAAGTGGTGCAGAAAGCACTGGAGGATGTGGCTCAAAGAACGAGGCACAATTTGCCTGGAAAAAGGCAAACTCCGAGGAGCAGAATGGGTATCTTTAAATATCTGAAACTCTCTCAAGTGGAAGATGGAGTATATTTATTTTTTGAACATAGGCAAAATCAAAGTGCTGAAGTTATTGAAATGCAGATTTTGGCTCAACAGAATGAAGAAATCATCAACTATTTTCAAAGAGAAAAAAAAGTGGGCTACTTTATAAAGTTCTAAATTCTCTGTCAATGAAAATGTCTCAAAAAATTGATTGAACTTCTGACATTGCCAGTCCTACAGATAACCCACTATTATGGGCTACTGAGTGGACTATATTGGATTATTTTGCTGAATTCATGCACCTACAATATCTAAATGACTATGGAACACCCATCTCTGACAAAACTAAACAAAAAAAGGAGATACAAATGAGGGACCATTTTGTATCTGTATATACAAAATAGTAAGGATAGATATACAGCTACTTTTAATTCAATGAGAAGATTTGTACTAATAGTGTTTGTGGACAGGATATCATGTCTGCATCTTATACAATAAATAACCACTATGAAGACAACAATATGCAATGTATTAATTATTGAAACTGTCCTATTAATCGGTTTTGAAACTGTCTCATTGCTATTTGTTTCTCAATAAAATTAATAAAAAAAAAAAAAAGGTTGACTGAGGGTCAGGGGGATAGCTAGGCGGCGTAAGTGCCTGCCTGATAAATGTAAGGTCCTGAGTTCTATCTCTGGTTAAAAAAAAAGTTGGTTGATAACTTTAAAAGAATTTAAATGGTGTAGGGATTTTCATTAAACCAGAGATATGCAAATTTTCTCTTGTTTAGGAATTCTTTTGTTCAGAAAAGCTCAGGAACTGAAGATGTTGGTCAGTGGTAGAATAGTGCATAGCATTATTCTAGGGCCTTAGGTTTAATCTCCAACCCCAAAACGGATAAATGAGAACGAACAAAGCATACCAATGTGAAGCAGTTCTGATTGACGTCTAATCAACTAGATGTTGAGATTTCTCAGCATACAACAAGACTATCATCTTTTTAATCTGTATTTATAATATATAGCCCCATATTATATTACTTGGGACTTGATAAATATTTGTTGCACAAACAGTTGAGTCGAGTCAATGTTATTTTTCTGAGTTGTGCTTATATTTTTAATAGAAGTTAATCCTTTAAACAATAAATTACTGAAGTGAGGAATTTGTACCCTGGGAGTCCACAAATCCCTAAGAGGGGCATGAATGGATTTAAAAAAACTGTATGAAATTATTTAAATAGTATTTTAAAATTTGAAGGTATTGTGTTTTCCTGATAAGAGGACCTGTAGCTTTTACCAGACTTTCAAGAGAGTCTAAATCCCCTCAAACTGAAATGTGTTCACCTTAATGAAAGAATTTTAGGTGTTCATCACACCCTAAGGAAAAAAATACTCTGTATATAGTCTGGAAAACAGCAAGTCATAGGGACACTCTCCAAATCATACGTGTGCACACCCTCTTGATTGTAAAGAATTCTATATGGGGACAGACATCCCAGATTTCCTAAATACACCAGCTCCCTAGAATCAAGACTATTTGCAAGGGAGGCTTGCCTGGCAGTTATCACCACAATAAGAACCCTAGATCCCTGCATTCAGTCTTGGATTAGGTGACATAGTGATTTCTCTCTTTGGGATGTTCCAAAATTAGAGGCAAATGCTTTGTCGAGTGGGTTGCCCTCATGCAGAGGAAGGGAGGCAACGGTGCTCAGAGATGAGGTTGGAGGCCATGGTATCCGTGCCTCCCCCTCCGTATGTGCACATTCAGTCCCTCAGAGTCAGTGACCATTTTAGCAGACAGACCTTAGTATGGGAAAACAAAGCATTCACTCCAGGGCTTTAGGCTACTCTCTCTGCAGCCAAAAAACATTTTCCCAACCCCTATCCAAAAAGGACCAGACAGTCTGGAGACCCTTGTTTTTGTGCCTCTAATCACCAGCTCAGACAGAGCCCTCTGGGCTGTTTGGATGGCATATCCCTTTTCCCTCCCAGGATCATTCTCTCTTTTGTTGCATTGTGAGAAAATTATGGCTAGGAATTTGATCTGGAGCCAGTGTCAGCTTCCGGGTATGATCTCAGCATCCAAGTGTGAGCTCAGGGTACTGTGACGTTGGGCACCCATAACAGGAGCTTTCTGTCTAGCTGGCTATGACCTGCTCCTTCTCACCCATCCCATCCTCTAGGCCACAGAACAGTGAGCAGCACAAACAAGGCCCTGAGATTTGAGTTTATTCATCTCCCCCCCCCCCCAAGAATGAAATGGAAGGCTGTAACATGTCCCAAGGGACCAAACCATACACTGTAGACCTGGAGTACTCCCATCCCCCCCAGGATGCTACTGCCTCTGGGGTGGTGGGCATCTGCGCTAATCACGGAGAGAGGCGGGAAGGGATTTGCTGGGTGCTGGGTCTCTGGCAGTCAGGGCTCAACTCTGGCCGTCTCCTCCTCCTCTTCCTCTGGGTCGGGAGGCGCAGGAAGTAGGGAGATATAGACCTCATTGACTTCTGTGTCCAAATGTCGGCCACCCCGAGGGGCCTCCAAGTTAAGGATGCCGTCATGGGAAAGGGCAGCACGAACCCTCCAGGGGTCCACATCAGCAGGCAGGACGTAGGTGCGGCAGAACTCTCGGGACACGAAGCCGTGGCGGTCCAGGCGCTGGGGATGCCGGGCAGACACCTCCAGCAGGTTGTCCACAGTCCTCACAGTGACCTCGTCAGGGGTAAAGTGGCTCACGTCCAGAAATGCCTGGAACTTGCCCTCGCTGAGCCTGAGCTCTGATGCCCCTGCCCTGCTGCCCTCCCCAGCTCGGGCAGCACGGGGCCGCACATAGTAGCCATGATAGAGGGTGGGGGTCAGGATCTCTTCGGGCAGGAGGCCTGGGGAGCAGAGAAAGAGAAGGCAGGAAGCGGGATGAGGGAGGATGAGGTGGACACAGGGACAAAACCAGAGCTCAGGAGATGTAGGAATGGAAGGGCAGCAGGGGAGCTGGAGGTCTGGAAGCAATGGCAGGGCCGGCAGCTGGGAGGAGGGTGCTGAGAAAGACAGGAGACGGCAGTAGGGTAGGCTGGCCAAACTGGACCCGGTGGTAGGACGGCAATCCAGACCACGGCTGGCCAGGGGCCGGTATCAAAACCTTGCAGGCCCCAGGTCCGTCTTAAGGTCAAGAGGAAGGGGACACAGCCGGGCTGGAGAGCTGCGGACAGTGTCTGGGGTGGGAGACGCTTGCCCCAGGAGTTCAGTTAAG